>JAXCGZ010007654.1:0-25000 GCA_037179515.1 Halocaridina rubra
CTAATTGTGATTACCTAATTGTGTTTACGGGAAAGAGCCCAAAGCTCGTATCTTCCCGTCTCCTCATCGGTTCCATTTTAGACTTAGTGATACTTATCATACCTGTCCTTAAAACTATGGATTGAGATAGCATTAACTACCTCCTCGCTTAGCCAATTCCAATTATCAACTACTCTTACACTGAAAAAGTATTTCCTTACATCCTGCGAAGAAGTTTTCTTACCAAGCTTCAAACTATGACCTCTAGTTCTAGAGCCAGCCATATCAAAATATCGATCCCTATCCACTCTATCACAACCATGAAGGAATTTAAAGACTGTCACCATATCCCCCCTCACTCTTCTAGCTTCGAGTGATGGTAAGTCTAATTCCCTCAGCCTCTCATCATAACTGAGATTGCGTATTTCTGGCACCAGTTTCGTGGCATGTCTTTGAACTTTTTCAAGCTTAGCTATGTGCTTTTTCAAGTGCGGATTCCAAAAGGGGGCTGCATATTCGAGTTTTGGCCTCACATAGGTTACATAAATATTTCTGAACATTTCCTTGTCCATGTGCCTGAAGGCTACCCTTACATTTGATAAAAATGCATATGCTGCCCTTACTATGCCATTTATATGTATTTCTGGAGACAAATCTGCCAGTATGTTTACTCCTAGATCTCTCTCATTTTCTGTCTCTTGAAGTTGTACTCCAGCCACCGAGTAGTCAAGCTTGGGCCTTCTTGCACTTGTACCCATTCTCATTACCTTACATTTTGAAGTATTGAATTTCATTAGCCACTTTTCTGACCACTCATGCAGATTATTTAGATCCTCCTGAAGTTCTCTACCATTGTTCTCGTTATTTACTTTCTTCACAATCTTTGCATCATCTGCAAACATATTCATGAATGAATTTACAGACTCTGGTAGGTCATTTACATATACAAGGAACAAAAGTGGCCCTAAAACTGAACCCTGTGGAACTCCACTACTAACTCTTCTCCATTCAGACACTGAGTGTCTTACTCTAACCCTCTGTTCCCTTCCTTCTAAGTAAGTTTTTATCCATTCCAAAACATTTCCACCTATTCTAGCCATTGATTGCAGCTTCCTAATAAGTCTCCCATGTGGAACAGTGTCAAACGCTTTCTGGAAGTCTAGGAATATGCAATCTGCCCAGCCCTCTCTTTCCTGTAAGATTTGGCTTACCTCATCATAAAATTCTAATAAGTTTGTTACTGTTGATCTACCTTCTCTGAAGCCATGTTGCCTCACTGACAAAAAGTTGAAGGATTCCAAGTGAAGAGAGATATGTTTCCTTAGTAGTTTCTCCATAACTTTGCAAACTATGCTGGTCAAGGAAACAGGTCTATAGTTCAGAGCCGTATCCCTCCTTCCCTTTTTGAAGATAGGTATCACATTTGCATGTTTCCAGCATCTTGGAATCTCCTCCGACTCCAGTGACTCCTTAAATATGATACTTAGTGCCACTGATATTGTGTTTGCGCATTTTTTAAGCACATAAGGGGATATGTCATCAGGACCTGTAGCTTTATGAACATCTAAATCCATCAGCGCTTTGCATACCTCTGTGGCTGTAAGGTTGATGTTCTCTAATACCGGCCCTTGAGCTTCTATCACTGCAATCTGAGGGGGTGGTGTGTGTGTGTGTGTGTGTGTGTGTGTGTGTGTGTGTGTGTGTGTGTGAAAACATGAATCATATTTTACCCCTGACCGGGACTCGAACCTAAGAAACATGATTATTGTGCCAAGGCGCCTTGGCGCAGTAATTATGTGTCTCAGGTTCGAGTCCCGGTCAGGGGGTAAAATATGATGATATATATATATATATATATATATATATATATATATATATATATATATATATATATATATATATATATATTTGCTAAGGTATATGAGTTGTCAAGACTCCATTTACTATTAAGTTTGCGTTGGATTAGGATAGTTACTCTAAATCCTGAGGTAGTTAAAGAAGCATGCATAGATTATGTAGATCAAAGCTATTGACATACAATCTTAAATAACAGGGAAATTATCCAATTAGAAAAAAATATTTGCCTTATTTCGGATCTATCTGGACCCCTTTTCAAGCCCAGTTGAACTGGGTTGGAGAGAAAATCCAGTTAAAACCCGAAGTAATTGTATTTTTTATTCTTTCGCCTAATATTATATTCACTGATAGGTTTCTTATCGCTATATGATATATTTATTAGGCTTAAAGGATGCAATGTCTGGCTATGATTACTACTACTACTACTACTACTACTACTACTACTACTACTACTACTGACTGATAATAGTAATAATAATAATAATAATAATAATAATAATAATAATAATAATAATAATAATAATGATAATAATGATAATAATAATAATAATAATAATAATAATAATAATAATAATAATAATAATAATAATAATAATAATAATAATAATAATAATAGAAGAAGAAGAAGAAGAAGAAGAGAAAACACTTGCGTGAGAGAGATCTCAAAGAACCTGACATGCATACATAAAAGATGACCAAACAAAAAATGAACATATATTGACTGTTTAGTTAATATAATGAACAATTAGTTCTGACTCTCTCTTTTTATTGATATTAGCATCTCAATGAGATGCTCTCGATAAATTAGAAAATAACCGAATAACGACTGTTGCATGTTTTTGGTAATATTATCGTAGAAAGTGAGATTAACTGGATAATCGGCCATGATTAGCATACTGCAAGCTTTGTGTTATATGTGATGTAACATTGGTCAGTTGAAAATAGCCTCACCTAAAAACGACCAAATGAAGAAACAGCGTAAAATTGTACACAGTGTATGGGAGAAGGAACATACTACTAATTGTCACCCTTGTGTTATATGTGATGTAATATTTGTGTCAACTGAGCGAATTGCACCTAAAAACTACCAAATGGAGAAACAGCCTAAAATACTATATACTCGTAATTATAAGGAGAAGATAGAATATACTAACTGTCGTCCATGTATCATATGTGATGTAATATTGGGGTCAACTGAAGAAAACCACCTTCATCTTGGAAGCATACAAACAAAAAACAAAAGAAACAAACAAATCTTTATTTCCATTTGTCAATGGCTATTCTTTTACAAAACTAAGAGTACACTAACAAGTAGTCATGTAATTGAACTAATAAGTAAGAAGGTAATACATACAGTGAACAAAAATATAGCTTTCCTAAAAAATGAAGAGCTATTATCTGCATCATCACCATATTTGTATGCCTTACAATGAGAACAATTAGTTCTTAACTTAGAGATCAAAGAAGGCGATATCAATTTACATACAGAATGGGTAGTGTCAAGGGAAATTGCATTAAATCATTAGGATTGATTAGTGTGTGAGCTGCAACTATTTGTCCAAAAGAAAACTATATAGTTTGCCTTTGAAAGCTGTGAAGGAGGATGAATCTTTAAGATGTTCTGGAACATTGTTCCAGAGTGTTGGCCCTTTAATAGTGATCATCTATGAACCTGCATCTGTGTTCGTTCTCTGAATAAAGAGCTCACTACTCTATTTTGTATTGGGTCCCCTTATATCCCTGACTGTTTTGAAATTAAATAGCCAGTTAGGATCATTATGGTTCAAAATTTTGTATGCAAAAATGTAAATAGCATAGACTACCTTGTTTCCTGCCCACAGACACCCAAGATTTTTGAAAACTGGTGTAATGTGGTCATATTTTCTTATTCCTCACAGGGCAACTCGAGCTGCAAAATTAATAAGCTTCTGTATTCTATTTATTTGAATCTTAATAATAGCTCCCCATACAGTTGTGCAATAATTAATGTGACTTAGGGCTAGAGCTTCAACAACCGTTATTTGAGTGGGAGTCTCAAAATTGTCTTTTATATGTGATAGGTACATTAGTGTCCCTGGTACCTTTGTGCATACTTTATCTATATGGGAATCAAACAACATGTAGTTATGCTTTAGTGCAACCTGTTCCTAAGAAGGGTGACCGCTCTATTCCTTCAAGCTACCGACCTATTGCCCTAACCTCTTTTATCGCTAAAGTATTCTAAACTTTGCTCAATTTTCACTTCTTGAGACGTCTTGAATCTAACTCGCTTATCTCCGATCAACAGTACAGCTTCCGCAAGGCAAGATCCACTGGTGACCTCCTGTCCTATCTCACTCATGTATGGTCATCTTCTCTGAGGATCTATGGAGAATTCTCTGTCGTCGCCCTTGATATCTTAAAGGCTTTTGACAAAGTCTGGCACAAGGCTCTGTTGGCCAAACTCCCTGCTTATAGGCTTATTTCTTCTCTCCATTCTCTGATTTCCAGCTTTATTTCTGACCATTTTTTATCTGTGATTGTTAACGGTGCAACATCTAGCCCATTCCCTATTACCAGTGGTGTTCCACAGGGCTCTTTCACTCACTCTGTTCCTTCTCTTCATCAACGATTCTCTTCAGTCTCCATCTTCCTCTCTTCGTCACGCCTTTTCCGACGATTCTACTCTTCATTTTTCCTCTGTCTTTTCTCCACAACCTTCATCTGTTACTCATAATCAGTCTGGTATAACTTTTTCTTCTACTCTCAGCTCCGATTGGAGAGAGTATCTGAGTGAGGCACCCAAAATCTAGTTAATTTTAATGCCTCTAATACACAGTCTCTTGCTATTTTTCAATCCTCCTCTCCTCCTGATATCCCTATTGTCTTAGAGACTAACGAAATTTACCCTATTAATTCTATTAACAATTTGGGAATACATATAGCCTCTAACTTGCCTTGGAAGAATCACATAAACCAAATTTATAAATCTGCATCTAAAAGATTGGGGGTTCTGTTTCGCTTTCGTCATTACTTTTCCTCTTTACAGTTACTTAAAGTTTACAAAGGTCTTATCCGTCCTTGCTTGGAATACTGACTCGCATATCTGGGGTGCTTCTTCTTATTCTTATCTCCTTGATAGGGTTGAATCTAAGGCAGTCAGACTCATTAATGACCTCTCTCTTACTTCTAAACTAGATTCTTTTTCTCTTCGCCATAAGGTATTATTCCTTTTCTCTTTCTAATGCTACAACTTCCATCACTGATCTAATGAGTTGGCGAGCTCCATCCCTCCCCCACTGCCAAGGCTGCGTAACACTCGCCAAGTGACCACGTCTCACAGGTACTGTGTGGAGATTTGTATCTCACGGATTGGTTGGTGTAGCGACTGCTTCTTCCCATCTTCCTCCAGACTCTGGAACACTCTTCCTCCTTCTGTCTTTCCTAATTCTTATAACCTATCCTTCTTAAAAAACCGGATCTATCGTCATCTCAGGGCCTAATCCTGGCATATCTCTAGGTCCTCGGTACTTCAACTATTCTTTCAGCCTGTCTTTTTCCTATTGTGTATCATTACTTCATCTCTGCCTTGTCCTTAACCTTTTCTTTTGCTTTTTCTTAATCTTTTTTCACGCCTGGGCCTTAATTGATGAGGGCAACTTTCTTGCCTGTCCTAGTGCCACACTCATAAAAAGAAGCTTTAAATTAATAAGAAGTCTCTTCTTTGTTGGTGCCAATTCCCGTGACTTTACTTACAACATCCCTCTCCATTTATCCGGGCTTGGGACCGGCACTGAGTTGAGATAGCTTGCTCCCTCATGGATGGATATCGAAACTACCAAGTGGTGCATAATAGCCCCGCCCGTTGCGAAACTACAACTGAGTGTCTTTTGGACTTGAATTGGACTGGCCAGGACATTCTGATGTTATGTCACGGTTCCTTTTCTATGCCTACATCTACACCGATTATGCTGGCGCATTCATCACCGATCACTTATTATCCCTTCACATCTGACAAGCCACAAAATTTCCCATCTCTGTATCTCTTCATTTGCCTAGTGTTTATGTTGTTACTTTTTCTTAAATATTTTCTTGATGCCTGGACCTGATGAAGGCAATTTTCTTTGCCCGTCTCGGGGTCATGCTAGAAAAAAAAAATACCTAAGGGGTGGGTTTGTGAAGAAGAGTATCCTGTCAGAACATGAAGGCGTGACTGTTTTTATATAAAGTTAAGATATTTAGGTTAGTAAAACTGAAGAAACTGTGCCTAAGAAATTACTTTAGGAGTATTTTCTTCAAGTGATATCAACAGTGCATTGTGGTTACACTCATTAAGTGTCAATTAGCCTAGTCCCGATTTGAATGGGGGTGGACACAGACATGTTAAAGTTATAAGTGGGATTCAGTCTGGGTGCCCTTCTTGACACCCTGAAGAGAATAAGAACCAAAGGTAGTCGGTTTCTGACTCGTGCGCTCTCCCAATAAGCTACAGCGGCATATTGGATATTGCTTAATAATGTTGAAACTAACAAAGAGTAAACGAGGAAGGAGATATAATTAGGAGAATTTGTAAATCTGTGAGATTCGTGACCTCAGTATTATGAGGACGAGCGTACAACATTAGTATAAAATAGTACGACAAAAAATAAGGCCTTTTTACTTTGGAAATAAAGCAATTCCTACTTTCTACAAAGACCCTACTTGGGACAATGTGAAATTCGTGATAAAGTAAGCAACGGAGGGATAAAATAATAATCATCAAATGATTATGCATAAATAGGAACCGAGGTAGCGGAGTGCTTAGAGCGCTCGACACGTGAATGATAGACCTGCCTTTGTGCTCACCGTGGGGCGTTAGGAAGAGCATCAAGCCTTAATTCACTAGCTCCATCTCAACTGTGTCCAGCCATGGGGATTAAAAGTGACATAAAACAACAAACAACATAATTTATCTATAAATATTGACCATTGAATCATGTGGATGTTCTGTTTGTAGGCAGAGAAGGGAACTAGAGATTTATTCAAAAAAGCTTCAGTGGCTTTGATGGTCATGTTAAAAGTAACTAAGTCCCCCAACACATCTGTGGACGTAGCCTCTGGCTTTCACCTAGGAGATCAAGAGTCTAAATCTTCAAGGAGAAAATCTAATACTTCAGCTTCTTTTCACCAGAGCAGTTTGGGAATAAACTTCATGTGGAAATCGGAGTCCCTCCTGCACACTCTGTGGGTTCATTTTAATTTTTATTGGGTCATTGGTGGTGCAAAAGCTTGGGTTTTGAAAAGGGCGGATGTGCTCTCCTTGCGGTTCTCAATAGCTATACTTAAAGAAACACTGAAAAGAATTTTAAGTTTGTAAAGTATTATTTAACTTGGGTGGCCGTGGTAGCTCAGTGGTAGATCACAAGAATCAGGCAGAACTTAGCTAGGGTTCGATCAAATTGCGTGGCGTTAAGAAGGGCATCCAGCATTAATCCCCAACTCCAGCATGTCTGTGCCTACCCATTTGTGAAACATAAAAAAAATAAATATTACAGTATCATTTAGATTCTCGTCTTTTTGTAATTAGAACACCACACCCAGTTCTTACAAACAGATGAGTTCATCCTCCAAAACTTTATATATTTTTATTTATGAGTGTACCAACGGGTTGGGCAAAGAATATTTCTTTAATTGTGTCCGGGCACCAAGAAAACATAAAGCAAAAAAGAAACAGAGATTGAGAATGTTGTGACCCAGTCAGATTTGGGTAATCCAAGTATTAGCATAGTTATAACTTTATTGATTAATTGTAACGTTACTTAATACGAATTCTCCTGCAGGCAGCGCTCTCAAATGATATTTACATACCAACAAGAATAAATTCTCTCCCTAAGGAGATAGGAGGAGTGATCGTAGCATAACAATTATGTAAATATGTAGATGGAGAATATGTAGGAGGCAACAGCATTTACGTCAGTAAGTCTTATTAGTATTAGCATTTACAAGGATATATAAACCTTCACCTCTTAGTGCTGACAAGACTATAGGAAACCATTTCCAGGTAGTTTTGCAATTTCTCTTGCAGTTATTGATAAAACGCTCTCTCACAAGTGCTGCTTTCTTATCTCTAAAACTAAAATAGGTCAAAGGCTTTGTCCTTCTCTATGCAGCTGTGGTAGTCAGGCCTCATAACAGATGATCCTTGCCCAATTGCCCTGTGGATGACCCAAGCAGAGTGTCTGAGGAAATAATGGCAACCCTTTATCCCAAGGGGCAAAGATGAGTGATCGGGATATATGTAATTCTAGAGAATGTGTGCTTTGACTCGGCCAACACTCTAAGGTCGATGTTTCTTAAAGCTCTTCTCTACCTACTAGGTCAAGGCAAAAAGACCTCAAACTTCAATGGCTGGCTGATTAGTGACTGACATGGTGTTTCTAAAGGACTGTCGAGTTAGCGTCTAACTTTAATTCCCCAGCTCCAACCTGTTTCTGTTCACCCCATTCGAATAAGGATAAATAATGACACATAATAAGGCAAACAAGAGCAACACCGAATATTCTTGGATATTCGTTGCACATGTCTTATTATCCCTTCACATCTGACAAGTCACAATACACTCCCGATCTCTGTTCTCTCTATGTTTTCTTCGTACCCAGGCCTGATGAGGGTAGATTTATTTTTTATTTTTTTGCCCGTCCTGGTGTCACAATCATTAAAAAAAAAAAAAATACCGAGTTGGAATCTAGCCTTTTCCTTGTCAAAAAAGTAACATTTTCAATGAGTCATTTCTTCATTTAAAACACAAATCAAGACAGTGTGTATTATCTTTATCAACATATATATATATATATATTTATTTCTATTTATCTAGCTTCTATATCATTCATTCCAAACACTTGTTTTTCATACATATATTCGCTTATGCTTCATGTCGAAGAGTCAAGTTATCCTATAATCATGAAAAGGATGTGGAATCAACAGTATTTAGCCTTAATTCCCCAGCTACAACCAGTTTGTATCCAACCCCCTCAAATTGGGATTAACAGTCACACATAAACGGGAAAAAGGAAAAGGAAGTGACAGCAGTTTGTCGTTTCCTAGTCCCTGCTAACTCGGCAGATAAAACAAAAATATCAGGAGAAAAAAAAAGATTAGAAGAGCGCACACGCTCAGAAAAAAACTATTGCATATTAGTGTTCATAGTTATAGGCATCCCAATGATTTTGGTAACAAATGGATCAAAGTGGAGGTCACTGCACAGGATATTAGCAATTGATAGGGTATCAAAGACAACACAGGTTACTAATAAGTAAAAATGTCCCGGTTTACATTACTTTTAACTTGAAAAAAAATAAAAATGATTCTTGTAGTCGTCACGTCATTTTAGATTAATGGGAAAAGCTCGCTTCGGTTTCTTGTCTCAAGCACTCTAAGGGCAAAAGAACTAAAAATTCAAAGCTATTACTCTACACACCATAGGGGAGAGGTAAGAATGCCTCCTTCGTGTTCCCCTGCATGTCGCAAAAGTCGACTACATACCGCGGAGAGAGGGGACTGGGAATCCCCTCCTTTATATTTTCCTCCCACTAAGAGTCAAGTTCTTTGCTTACCCCTCTTTTGAGGAGGATTATGGCTTTTGTATATAGATAGATAGATAGATATATAGAAAGATAGATAGATAGATATATATACAGATAGATAGATAGATAGATAGATTAAACACACTCCATAAGGCATTTCTTACTTCTCTTATGCCGTCGTTGGTGTAGTTGGTAGCGCCTTGGCACAATGATTGTATCCTATATTCGAATCCCTGTCATGGCCTTTAAAATATGTTTCATTTTTCCACATGTTTATTTGATCATTAATGGCACCTGTACAGCATGGGATTTAATTTAAATGTGAAAGCGAGTAACGAATGCGGTTGGGAAGAGAGAGTAAAATAAACTTAGGCTTTCAGTAAGAATGCCTTCAATCCCTAGCTTAGCAGTTAGCTGAGAGGTTTCTTCCTTTTCTTTTATTTATTTTTGCCTTCAATGGTGTAATTGATAGCGCCTTGGCAAATTGATTATACGCTCTAGACTCGAATCCGGCCAGGAGAAAAATATGCTTCATATATATATATATATATATATATATATATATATATATATATATATATATATATATATATATATATATATATATATATATATATGCTCCGGTTCCGGTTTTACGTCACGGACTCGCTTTTCTACCAAGGGTTAGGACGGTTGCCGTCTTGCGAAAGACTTGCTTTGGCAGATGTAATCGTTACCCTGAGTGCATGCCCTTGATATATATATATATATATATATATATATATATATATATATATATATATATATATATATATATATATATATATATATATATATATATATATATATATATATATATATATATATATATATATATACACAGTATATTTGAGTATCATAGTTTTTTGGCTTTTTCTCTCGCTATCTGATCTCTGGGATGCTGAGAGAGATATTAAACTAATCATTATTATTCACAACTTGGTAAAAGTTCACAGATAATACCTGATAACTAAGAAGCTTATCTCGGATCTACGCCACATCTTACAAGCATACTATAAAGTCTGTTTTTTTTGTATTACATATCTATTTCCTTATCTATCTATCTATTTTTATATGAATACGGCATTTCGTTTCATCACAGAATGGTTAAAGATAGGTAATAGATATTATTATCGTGATGAAGGTTAAATGACTCTACCTTACAATTGAAACAGTTATACAAAATGTGAGACAAAGAAATCTCACCAAGTTCGGATTAATAAGATCCTTGTTAAATTTTTTTTGCAAAGACGGGGTAAATCCTCCGAGTTCTAGAGAAATTGAGCAAAAAATAATCTTTATTTGTTTTTCTTTCCATGTCCACTGATTGACAAATAAAGAAGAGTCTACTTTGCATATCATTATTATTATTATTATTATTATTATTATTATTATTATTATTATTATTATTATTATTATTATTATTATTATTATTATTATTATTATTATTATTGTTATTATTATTATTATTATTATTATTATTATTATTATTATTATTATTATTATTATTATTATTATTATTATTATTATTATTATTATTATTATTATTATTATTCGTCTTCTTCTTCTTCTTCTTCTTCTTCTTCTTCTTCTTCTTCTTCTTCTTCTTCTTCTTCTTCTTCTTCTTCTTCTTCTTCTTCTTCTTCTTCTTATTATTATTATTATTATTATTATTATTATTATTATTATTATTATTATTATTATTATTATTATTATTGTTATTATTATTATTATTATTATTATTATTATTATTATTATTATTATTATTATTATTATTATTATTATTATTATTATTATTACTATTAATATTTTTAAAGTTGTATTTACTACCATTATTAAATTGTCATTAATAATTACCATAAACAGTTAAATTTTCATAATTATTGCTAGAGAGGTGTTGTGGAGTGTGTTGCGACTGCATGGAATAAGTGGAAATTTGTTGATTGCGGTGAAGAGTTTTTACATGAATAGTAGAGCATGTGTGAGAGACTGGAATGATATGAGTGATTGGTGTGAGGTAAATGTAGGGTTACGTCAAAGCTGTGTAATGTTGCCGTGGTTGTTTACTGTGTATATGGATGGAGTAGTAAGTGGAGTAAATGAAAGAGCATTATACATGGGCTTGGAATTAGTGGGTGAGTACGGAAGGGTGTGGAAATTGAATCAATTGCTATTCACGGATGACACGTCACTGGTGGCTAATACTGAGAATGAAATGAATCGTTTGGTGACTAAGTTTGTTAGGGTGTGTGAAAGAAGGAAATTTCGAGTGAATATTGGTAAAAGTAAAGTCATGACATGCACGAAGAGTGTTAATGTTGGTAGACTGAATGCAGGAGTGAATGGGGAGTTGCTTGAGAAGTTGGATGCTTTGAGTACCTGGGGTTACTCGTATCAAGGAATGGACGAGTGGATGCGGAGGTAAGTTACAGAATGAATGAAGCGAGTAAATGTCTAGTGTGATGAGAAATAGATATTTGGGATTGAATTCAAGGAGAAGGCTATATGAAGGTGTGATTGTGCCGACAGCATTGTATGGAGCAAAGACTTGGAATGCAAGAGAGGATGAAAATGCAAGTTGAATGTAATGGAGGTGAGTGTTTGAGAAGTATGACTGGTGAATCTAGAATAGATAGAGTCAGATATGAGGAGATCGGGCAAAGAACGGGTGTTGAAAGAATTCTGTCAGATAGGTTGAGTTGAGTTGATTTGGACACATGCAAAGGATGTATGATGAAAGAATAGCGAAGAGAGAGTAGAGTGCAGAATTGGTTGGAGTTAGGCCTAGAGGAAGACCTAGATTCTAGAATGAGATGGATAGATGGCCTGAAAAGGGCATTGGATGCACGTTGCATGTCAGTGAAGTAGTTAAGAGAGCGTGCAAGAGATAGGAATGAGTGGAGGAAGATTATGCATAGTTGACATGACACGGGCCAAAGGGATTTCTCGCACCTGCTAGCTCAGCAAACTGTGATGGACAGGTGTGAAGGGAGTTGCCATGTGATGAAGCTGTGGGGGTAAACCAGCTGCGGCTGTCGGGCATCACGGTAGAATAACCTTGCCCACCAGACTTGTGGGTGACCCAAGCATGGTGGTAGGGAGGGAAATGTGACAACCCTTTTATCCCCAGGGAGCTAAGAGGAGTAGTTATGGCATATGCGGATCGTGGTAAATGTGACCATGTATATGTATGTATGTATTAGTAAAATCGTTATTATTTCTTCAATATTGTTACTAAAATTATATTATTATTACTCTGATTATTTTTACTTTTACTCTTTCTATTATTATGATCCAGCCACTAAAGGGAAAAAACCAGCTCAACTAAGCGCCGGTCCCAAGCTCAGATCAATGTTGGCCGGGGGTTGATGAAAGGAAGTCAATCTGGCAAAGGAATGGATTTTCTTTAACTAAAAAAAAATACTCAACTCTTCCTCAAAAAGCACTGAACTTACTTTAGCACACAATCATCCAGGGACGAACATTATATGAATGGGAAATGATCTCCAGAAGTAGTTTAAGAATATTAATGATGAATTATTATTATAATTTAGGTCTAATTAGACTAGGAATGCCAAAAGATCTGATTTTGTAAAATTATATATATATATATATATATATATATATATATATATATATATATATATATAATATATATATATATATATATATATATATATATATATATATATATATATATATATATATATATATATATATATATATATATATATATATATATATATATATATATATATATATATATATATATATAAACTAAAGGTGTGCACAGACAGGTTGGAGCTTGGGAACTGAGGCTAGATGCCCTACCTAACTCCTCAATTTGGGCTTGAACACGGGTTTATTACTTCTTGATTCCAGCGCTCAAACCACTGCGCTACCGCAATCCAAAACACATTCATTTTTAAAAATCACCATATAAGCAATACACACAGGAGGTGATCACGATGGGTTAGTAAGCGTAACAGCTAGGCTTATTAGGGGAACATCCTGCCAACCCACTCGCTCAACCTCACAACGCTGAAAACTAACTTCTATTTTTGCTTGTAAAAAAACTCGATAAACTTATACTCTGTTCTGTTTAATATCGTTTCTGTAATTATTATTCCAATGAGAGTCTTATAAAACAGCATTTTGGTGTGTGTGTTTCTGTGTGTGTTATTTACTTGTATTTATATAAACAGGGGTTTCTTTTCTGATTCACTGAATTTTATCATATCATTCCTTATAATTCTGGATAATTTGGCGCATGTACGTCTGTGTGTTTGTATATATATATATATATATATATATATATATATATATATATATATATATATATATATATATATATATATATATATATATATAAATTATTGTTAATCCTGTCAAATATTAATATAATAATTTCTCTAACCTCAAAGCTGTCGGAGTTTCGCAGCAAAATTTAAAGAAACTGGAAGGTATAATAATAATAATAATAATAATAATAATAATAATAATAATAATAATAATAAGTTTCTATGATTGTTAGTAGTTTCATGATCAGCCTACTTAATGTTTCTATCACTACGCAATGCTTCAGAATAACAAATGAAGAGAGAGAGAGAGAGAGAGAGAGAGAGAGAGAGAGAGAGAGAGAGAGAGAGAGAGAGAGAGAGAGAGAGAGAGAGAGAGAGAGTGCTTCTCGGAATATATGATGAGCTTCAACCAATTTACAATTGTTTTTTGATAACCAAATAGGTTTCCATATTCTCTCTCTCTCTCTCTCTCTCGTTAACTTTTTGCCCTAAAGTTTTCCTCAGGACATACTAAATTGCCTAATATCGAGCCTGGCCCTATGGTCATTAGGATCCATTCATGGTCTTCCAATTCCATTATTGTACTCCTTATACCTGCTAAATAGACGGGATTTAGAGACGACAGACGCTACTAGTCTCCATTTTACATTCTCGACATGACTACGTGACTTTTTTTTTTTTTTTATTACAGAAACGAAAAGAAAGATTGAACTAGGGTCCTCTGTTTCCCTGAATCCAGGTAAAAAAGTCACAGAAAAACGTCTCAGGGAATATAGCTTAACCTAACCTGTGACTTTATTTTTTCCTATCCAATATTGCGATTTTTTTTTTCTGTGCCATTTTTCCTGTGACTATGACCAGCCATGGATTCCATAGACCAGTGGTTCTCAACCTGGAGACCATGGAAAAAATTTTAAGGGGCTACGGCGTTATTTTTTCTCGATTCTTAAGGACTTGTTTTAGATTTCACAGGTCCAGTCCCTGTTTGCGGCACAGACAAGGACTCTACCTGAGACTGCAGCAACATGTCCAGTTGTCAAATACCCGTTGCAAGTTATGGGCCTAAACAATTTCCTGGTCATGTAAAGTTTTTTTTTTCTTGTGGGGGTACGAGGGAGTAAATGGTGAGGGGGGCACGAGCATGTTGGAAATTCCTGAAGTGAGAAGGGAGTGAGAAATGGTGAGAACGACTGCCCTATAGACCAATCTAAGCTCTAAATTTCGAACTGTAAATGATGGAAAAAGTTTGGTTGTAATGTTTGAACCAAAATCAAACACTCTCCAAGAGGTATGTAAGATACAGTGACTACATATGAACATGGAAACAGCAACCGATAATGTAATAGTAGCAGCAGTGGAACACCTACAGGTTTGCGGGCCATACCAATGTTCAAAACCTACCAATAGATGGCGCTAGGCTCTAACTAGAGAACTGGCGGATGAATACACAACAAAATTGGAGACAATAGGCTTACGAAACAATTTTACTATCCTAACTAAAAATGCTTACCTAACCTCTTAGCCAGGGGGCTTCCCCCCCCTGGAACCCCCCATCATACAGGTTAGGGTCGAACTACTTACTTGAGCGGAGGGGTGAGGTCGTTGAGCGGCATGGCCCGCAAAACTGTAGCCTACCCGCAATAGTAGTAGTAGTAGTAGTAGATAAATAATATTAATAATAATAATAATAATAATAATAATAATAATAATAATAATAATAATAAGAAGAAGAAGAAGAAGAAGAATTCGAACTGTACTCCATACAAATGACTAAAATCTTTAAACATTCCTGTAATATGTGATGCCGTCATACAAATTGTTAAAACCTTTTATTACTATCTATATTTCAACGTTAATCAAAGCCTGAAGTGAAAACAAACTTTAAATAGCTCTGTTAGTTAACATCTCTAATAATGTTGAATTAGAAAATATGATCTAATGAGGGATGCAATACTGAATGAGAGTAATATCTTTCGTAATTCCGAGATTTCAGAATGACCTTTGTGGCTATGCACAGTATACAGTTGACTCTTATTGTACCCACCCCAAGAACAGGTTCCTATTTTATTTCGGTCTCCAATAAGAATTGTGTCATTAGGTTCTAGCAACCACGTCCTTCTATTCAGTGGTATCAGTCGTTTCTTAAAACTCTTCAGATGAATAATAATAATAATAATAATAATAATAATAATAATAATAATAATAATAATAATAATAATAATAATAATCTTTACGCATTGCAAGGAGAGAGACTACTTCACTCCGGAAACAAGCTCGAAGACCAGCGATACCGCATGAGTTTCACGTGGTGTCTTTCATCATAACCTTATCATGCCAATCACGCATTGAACTTATTACCCTACTGATTAGACAAGGGGAAGGGAAAGGGTGTAATATCTATGATTTAATTTCCTAAATATACTTACCCGAAAAATTAGACATCATGAGTTCACCCTATCCATCCAAAACTTCTATGTTTTAAAGACAATAATGATATTTTTTTCGGAACGTGATAGAGAAGCTTGTTTATCAGCCCACCCTTCGTAAATTACTTCCTATTTAATCGTGTGATGATAACTTTTATTAGCTTCTGTTTTGTTTTCCATATGAGAGAAAGTACCGGTATATCTTTTTCACACCTTTACCTATATAGTAATCATATATTTCTACATAGCAGTTATTTATATCAATGTGAATTTCTCATATATAATATATATATATATATATATATATATATATATATATATATATATATATATATATATATATATATATATATATATATATATATATATATATATATATATATATATATATATATATATATATATATATATATATATATATATATATATATATATATATATATATATATATATATATATATATATATATATATATCGCATTCGTGATCTGCAGTAAGAAAACCGACTATATACTCCTACCATCGGCCTATCCATAATTTTTACCCCCAAATGTCGTTGAATCTCTTAGTCTTCGATATTGTTTTTTTTTTAATCTTTTACCTCTTTTATGTGTACAATGAGTGCCCTTACGAATAGGGGTGGACATACATATTGGAACTGGAGTATTAAGGCTAGATGCCCTCCACAACGCTCTGCGACGGAATCGAACTAGCGACAGTTAGGCTTGTCACTTCCCGACTCGCGAGCTCTACCACTGATCTACCGCAACCGATCTTTGTATTGTATATTATTCTCAGACTGGAGTAAGATATTCCTTCCTATATAACTTCTCTGAGAAAGTTCTCCCTAATGAAAAGGAAAGGCAACTGACAGTGATATCACAGAGCCCGACTATATACATACCCTATAACCGGGACGCAAGCCCCCTCTCTAACCACGTGGGCCCAGTGATCTCAAGACAATGGCTGAATTATCAGGTAAACCTATAGGAAATCACCGACCCCAATTAATTGCCTACTTTAATCAGTAATGATGTTATTAATGTTTTAAAGAAAGCAGGGCCGCAGTAGGTCGGTAGTAGAATGCGCGAGTCGGGAAGCACCGCGGTAGCTCAGTGGTAGGGGGTTCGATCACAGCGCTGAGCGTTAGTAAGGGTATCCAGACTTAATCCCGCAGCTCCAACATGTCTTTTGACCCCATTCGGATGGGGATTAATTGTAGCACAAAACTATGCACTGATGTTTGACGAGAGCCTTACTGCCTTCTCTCAACATGGTCGATATTGTATCTATTTTTTTAACATGAGTATGACACCGGGACGGACAATGAAATTGCCCTCATCGGGCCCGGGCATTAGAAAACTTTTAGGAAAAGTAGCAGCTTAAGGACAAGACAGAAATAAGAGAATTTATAACAATAAAAAGACAGGCTGAAAGAATAATCAAAGGTAAGTATTATAATGATGACAAAGTCCTCTTATGTATGAGGATTAGTACACCCCTAATAATAGTAGTTGGATCTTTTTACTCACAATTAATATGAATTTTAATGACTTATAGCATTTTGTTGTGTAATAAACAAAGGAATTATTAATCATAATGATAAACAAGGGAATTGTTCATCATTACACGCTTGTTGTAATTGTACTTACATCTGTTAATTCAAGGTAATTAATTTTCTAGGAAAGCTATAGGTCTGTTCACTTTAAGTGTATGCATCATCTTCTTACTTATTTACATAGTCTACTTATATGAGTATTTTAGTTTTGTAACAAAACCATTGTATAAATGGAAATATATGTTTGTTTGTTTGTTTGTTCACTGTTTGATATTATCCACAGGAAAATGCAGATTATCCCATAATGGGTAACAGCTAAAGATACCTTCTGTGATATACCAACGAAATAAGTAAAACTGTGAGACATGGTAGAGCACGCAAGTTCGATTCCACCGCGGGAAGTTAGGAAAGGCATCCAGCCTTAATCTCCCAGCTCCAACCTATGTCCACTACCATTGCAATGGAGGCACATTGTAATAAAAAAGGGCAAAAGAAGAGAGAGAGAGAGAGAGAGAGAGAGAGAGAGAGAGAGAGGAGAGAGAGAGAGAGAGAGAGAGAGAGAGAGAGAGAGAGGGGCTTTACGAGTTAAACTAAAACACATCAAAATATGGTTGTCATTTATATTCTCACAGTGCCGTTCTGCCCCCCCCCCCCCCCTCGAAAGAATTCATTAAGAGACTCTCGAGCTAAATATCCCCCCCCCCACACGCAGCCTCACTCTTCCAGTGTAGTGACTGAGGGATTGGCACATTTACCTAATTGTGTTCATGGGAAAGATCCCTGTGCTTGTAACTCCCCATCCCTGGGTCGTTCTCATATTTTTATATTAACACTCATCATATCTTCCTTAAAACTATGAATGCATGTAGCATATGCCGGTTCCTCGTTTAGCGAATTCCAATTATCAACTATCTAACGCTACAGAATATTTCATAACATTGTGCAGAAAAATGTTATCACGAAGCTTTAAGCTATGGCCTCTAGTTCTAATCAAGTAAAGATAACGACTTCTAGTACATTAAATAATCCCGTAAATTGTTAGCTTGGGTTAAGTTAGGTTAGCTTAGGTTAGTTTAATGCCTAACCTATCCCATACTAACCTAACCTAGCAATTTACGAAGTTAATTAATGTACTGGAAGTTTTTATAGTTACTTGATCCTCTATATCCACCTATATCAAAGTATCTCTCCCTATCCACTATGACGAAACGAGAGTCATGCATCTGACAAACAATTCTTGAGAGGTAGAGGACACAAAAACATAAAAAAAAAAAAACACGTATAACACTCACCTATATAAAGTCCAGAAAAAAAAAGTCTGTGTAGGGATCCAAACCCTATGGATCTAATTTGTCTTCAGAATTTCCAAATGACATGCAAACGAGCTCAACCTGACCAGTCTCTTCCACACATTACTGGTGAACACATCACATATAATTCTATTAATAGAATTTTTTGGCTGTTCAGTAAATATACAAATATACATGTATACATACTGTTTCTTTGTCTGCAGCCTTTACCCCTTTTAAGTGGGATCACTGACTACCTTCTTCAATTATATATTGTAATCAAATACGTAAAGATATGAAAGTAATATACTCTTTTGTTGATAGAGAAAGAGATACATAGATAGCTAGCTAGCTAGCTAGCTAGCTAGATAGATAGATAGATAGATAGATAGATAGATAGATAGAGAGAGAGAGAGAGAGAGAGAGGAGAGAGAGAGAGAGAGAGAGAGAGAGAGAGAGAGAGAGAGAGAGAGAGAGAGAGAGATTATTTTATTTTATGAATATATTGCGCCAAGGCGTCAGACATTACATGAGTTCATACAAATAATGCTTCAAATGGATACAAAACCAAGAATTGAACATGGTTTACAGGGAGGTGTACATATTGATAAAACATTGCTGCATACTGACACACAACTCACAGTATGGCAGCACAGAGTACATTATATGCAAAAGTAAAGCTCAGAGAAACGCAGAATGCACAAACAGAATTATACAGCAATATACAGAAAATATATGTATAATTCAATATAATTAATGGCCACCAAAGTGAGGATAACGAGCAAGAATAACATCAAGGTTGTCATCATTAAGTAAAAATGAGCAGATCTGTATTAAGTTCTGACCTCGTGGTAAAACATCTCTCACTGTGGGGCACTGAAGACAATAGTGGTCAAGAGTGTTAGCATTAGGACGGTCGCATAATTTACAGGAGGTGTACTGTGGCATATCTAGGAGTCTGGGAGACCTACCATAAAGGCCGATACCCCATTCTGAGCCGAGCACTAACTACATTGTTTTTCCGCACCATTAACCCGCAGAGAGAGAGAGAGAGAGAGAGAGAGAGAGAGAGAGAGAGAGTAGAGAGAGAGAGAGAGAGAGAGAGAGAGAGAGAGAGAGAGAGAGAGAGAGAATCAAAATAACTACTAAAATAAATGGATATAAAAAGCATTGGAGTTTCAACCTTATTCACAAGACTTAACTTGTAAAAATATATTTGCTTCACCATCGGCCTAGCACTACTATGTCGCAATGGTCAGAAAATGGCAAACACGTGAATTTCTTTCCATCTCCGCCTCCACTCGACCAAAAGTGTGAAACCATCAAAATTTTCAATTAAACAGGATAAAAATAAACACAAATAATGCTGCTGGAGTGAGATTCCTAAGGCCGCTTTCACACCAAAGTGTCACGTCGCACGTGGCATGCCACGCGGCACGCCAGTTGAAAACGAACATCCGGAAATATGTGAAATCTTTCACACAGAAGAGGCTTGCCACGCCCCATGTGCCACGTGCGACATGCGACGCAAGTCACACGTACACACAGTATATATATATATATATATATATATATATATATATATATATATATATATATATATATATATATATATATATAATATATATATATATATATATATATATATATATATATATATATATATATATATATATATATTATATATATATTATATATATATATATATATATATATATATATATATATATATATATATATATATATAAACTTGAAGCTCCTGGTTCCAAAAATATTTTACTTCACTATAGATTTCAAAATTGATCTCCTGCAATGTGTACGCGTGTGTGTATGAGTGTGTCTGTGTTTGTGTGTATGTGTAATAATTTACTAGATCTAGTTTTCACATGTTCAACCTCGAATTTACGCCATAGGCAAAAATTCAGTCCTTGTCAATCCGCTCAGTAACGGCATGTACCAAGGTCCACTAAAGACAATATCCATTATCTATCCACAACAAACAAACAAAGGAAGAAGTACATAAATAAACAAACATATATGTATAATCAGCGGGGGAGGAGGGGAAGGAAATCATATTGTAAGAACTGAGAGGAGGGCCATGAAATAGGAGTATGAGATGACGTCTCATTGACTGAGAAGAATGTTGCGAGAAACGCTTAACAAACTTTAGAGAGAGAGAAAAAATTAGCACCACACGATGAGATTAGTCTTGAGAGTGAAAATGAGGGAAGAGAATGTTCTTGAGAATGATGTCCCAGTGAGTGAAGATAATAGTATTGAAAAAAAGTGTCTTTATGCGTGAAGGAAACATTCTTTAGAATAATGTCTCGGTAAGTGAAAGGAATATTCTTAAATAACATGTCTCACTAAGTGAAAAGAATATTCTTATGAATTATTTCTTTTGAGAATGAAGTGTAAGTGATCAGAATACTTTTGCGAATAAATGTGTAAGTAATCAGAATACTCTTGAGAATAATGTATAAGAGATCAGAATATGCAGGAGAGTTTTAAGTGTGTAATCAGACTATTCAACAGAATGATGTAAGAATGAGAATGTAGAGTACCCCTGAGAATGACGCCTCACTAAGTCAGTAGGACACGTTTGAGAATGATGACGAAGTGATCAGAATATTTTCAAGAATGATGTCTCACTGACTACTGAGACTACTTACAATTAATGTCTAAAGAAAAGCGTACAATACTCCTGAGAAGCATACTAAGTGATCAGAATACTCTGAGAACGATGTCCGTGTGATCATATCACTCCTTGGAAGGATGTCTCACTGAATATGAGGACTATTCAAATGACGATTATTGAATAAGCATAATACTCTCGAGAATGACGCCTCACTAATATTCTTGAAAATGATGCCTGTACAGTCAGAATACACAAGAGAATGATATAATTGAGTAGTAGTACTATTCTGTTTCAATAAATAACCAGAATATTCTCGAGAACGCTGTTTTATCATGATATGATCATTCACTAAGTGAGCGATTGAATATGAATGATGTCTCTTTTTAAGTCAGAAAAATATACTTGTATATGAAGTCTCCTTAAGTTGGCAGAATACCTTTGAAAATGCCTTGATGTTCTTCTAAGTTAGCTGGTGATCATTGTCTCCTTCATATAGCAGAATATTCTTATAAATATCTTTCTATACATGCAAAATACTCTTGAATATAATGGTTCATTAAGTTAGAGAATAATTCTACCAAGGCCATCCCTGCTCCAGATTATTATTGTAGACTTCTTATCCTTTCAATTCTCGTAACCGTATACATCAGACCCTTAAATCCTGTGATTTATATTGGAGCTTATTATGAAAGACAGCGTGGCTGCATCTTTATTAAGTAACTTTACCCTTTATTTACAATTGCCCCGAGTTATTGATCATGGCTATAAAAATCAAAGACCTTAAATTTCGTTAACCGAGAGAGAGAGAGAGAGAGAGAGAGAGAGAGAGAGAGAGAGAGAGAGAGAGAGAGAGAGAGAGAGAGAGAGAGAGAGAGAGAGAGAGAGAGAGAGAGAGAGAGAGAGAGAGAGAGAAAATTGGTTTAAAAAGTTTTTTTTTTCTCAGCAATTTGGGGGTGAACGCAGTCAGGTAGGAGTTGGGAACTAAGACTGAATGCCCTTCCTAACGTCCCACGGTGGACTCGATCGTAGGTCTGTCAATCCCCGAGTGGAGTGCGCTGTTACAATACATAATTAGCAATGGAACTTGATTAAACTTCAAGTTTGTAAATAAGCCCTGTCAAATATGAAGCAAAGCTTAAAATCTGCTGTATGAACGTGTAACTAGATTTACTGGAAATATATGTACAAGCAAAATAAGAAAACATATTTCACAAGCAATGATAATATTAATTTCCAGCCTGGCTTTGTAACATATCCAGAGAATGTTAGACATTTGAGAGCAGTTGTAGACTGAATAAAACTCTTGACAAGGGCAAACTCTATAGCGTCTGCCCTTGTCAAGAGTTTTATTCAGTCTACAACTGCTCTCAAATGTCTAACATTCTCTGGATATGTTACAAAGCCAGGCTGGAAATTAATATTATTATTGCTTGTGAAATAGTACTGACAGCGTCTGCCCTTGTCAAGAGTTTTATTCAGTCTACAACTACTCTCAAATGTCTAACATTCTCTGGATATGTTACAAAGCCAGGCTGGAAATTAATATTATCATTGCTTGTGAAATAGTACTGATCAACTTCTTGAACCACAGTTTGTATGAAGAAAAAATTAATATACTATCGCTATACACCCATAATAAATCCACAATTAAGGCTATATTTTCTTAATTTATTGGGTAGTGATAACAATATCACAACTAACTTTCATAACATCTTGTGTCAAATTTGTAAACAAATTTACTCCCATGTTGAAGGGAAATAAAATTTTCATAATTATTATTACACTCAAAATATTCATTGTCCATTTGGCATCAGAATTAAGCAGTCAAGACCATCACGGGACACTATGAAGGGCATAACTTTCCTTCATGTAAAACCTTATTTTTGTCCTTCTTCTTTAACTACTACTACTACTACTACTACTACTACTACTACTACTACTACTACTACTACTACTACTACTACTACTCTTTCATACTTATTCTCACTTCTTTTATATTTTTTAATGAAAAAGTTGTTCTGTAAATGGTGAGGGTGCTATGTAAGATATGTGGATGACTGTATATTGTTTTGGAATTATATTTCATCATCATTATTATTATTATTATTATTATTATTATTATTATTATTATTATTATTATTATTATTATTATTATTATTATTATTATTATTATTATTATTATTATTAATATTATATGAACAGTTAACGTTGCAGGCTGAAACACTTACAGACCTACGTCAAAGTACCGACAAATGGAACTGAAGTTTAAATAACGAGTTCCACTACAACCACAGAACCGATACTTCATTTTTATAACCACAATAAGCTGAGAAACAGAATATAAAACAATAACTCTAAAGGAATCCCTGACTATATAACTAACTAGCCATTATTCTAATGGTAAATTACAGAATGAAATCACAGAATCAACACTTTAATTCACATAATCAGTATATTTTATACCATTCGCGAGGTCGACGGATCGCGCCTCGTCCAGGCAAGAGAGTTTAAGCTGTTTACTGGGGAGGTTACTGCTGTGGCTCGGCACCACAGTGGGGGGTTGGGGCCTGTGCTGGTTGGCGACCACCCTATGGGTCCTCCATGACCCGTTCCACCCATCCGTGGGTGGTGAATCTAAAAAAAAAAATTCTAACCTAATAATATACCAACTCATTAAGTTTTTGCTTTATTACAACCCTTCCCAATAGTAGGTAAAGAAGGTAATTACAAAAGAGAATGTTCAACTCACATAACCACTGGGCTTTGTACAATTCTAAGCTAGACAACTTAATTTAAAATGGCATTCTTAACTTATATTCTTATTATATCACTCCTCCTTTCCTATGGTAATTAAAGGAGGCATCCACATAACTAACGCATAATATACACAGTCAAGAGGCTGTGCAATAGCTTAAGCTAAGGAACTTACCAATGAATGTGTTGCAATTCTAATGTCCTTTCCCTATGATTGTTATAAGGCTTATTTCTGTGAAAGGACGCCAGTGATCTATGGGCAGCCCAAACTGGCTAAACCGGTTTTTACCGGTTATTTCAGCGTCATTTTGTAGTTGTCTTGTTTACATGCTATATTCACTAGCATTCCAGTCAGAGAGGACGGGGTTCAATTTTGTGGTTATAGATTATTAGATGTATTGATAGAGGAAGAGCATGATTTTCCCATAAACAGTAACAAAGGATAGTTTCTGATGAGCTATAAACATTAAGACTTTAAGCTAATAATAAACTCCATAAAATATTCCATTAGATATATAACACTGACTTATAACAACAACAACAACAACAATACTACTACTACAACTACTACTACTACTACAACAACAACAACACTACTACTACTACTACTACTACTACTACTACTACTACTACTACTACT
>JAXCGZ010007654.1:30000-117500 GCA_037179515.1 Halocaridina rubra
AAAAAAAAAAAGGTCTCAATCAAATACCATATACCTCCATACGATTAACTTCATCATTGGAATAGCATATTCAAGCAAAAAATACATCAGCTGCTTTTAAACATTTTGATTGAAATACAATATGAGAGTAAGTCTGCAGTGAGTAGATGGAATGTATGCAAAGACTGTCACCAAAAGTACCTTCAAAATATGATCAGGACAATGCGAATGCCTAGAGAGGTTGGAGCCTCTGGCTGGCTTCCATCTTCACATATCAAGACAAGAGGCTTCAGTCTCAATAATGTAGAATATATTCTGCCAGCCTACCGTGAGACTTTAGGAAGGGCATCCAATCGTAATTCCTCTGCTCTAACCTCTCTGTGTCCACTCTCATTTGAATGAGGATTAATAAAAACACAATATACAACAAAACGACAACGTACACGTGCCATTGCTCTCTGGTATGTAAGGCCATCTGAGGATCTGCTCGACGTGTGCTCATGTGGACGCCCTAAATAATGATTACGCGATTATAGATATAAAATTTAGGATATAACTGCAAAAGTATTGAGGGAGGGTAGAAAAAATGCTAAAGATGAACTTCTTATGCAATCAATTACTTGAGAAGTAATGTCTTATAACACAGCTAACAAGTCTAGTGAGGAACGAGTTGATATAATTGTCATTAAGGGTTCTGAACAAGAAACGATACACAATTCTTTCTTACAAGAATGTTTGTCTTATTTCCCCGACTCAGGACTATCAAGCACCAGTCTGTCCATGACAAGAACAAGAGGGAAAAGATACCCAAATACTCTGAGCGAATTACTATTACGGAACAATAATCATACATTGCTTTTATTCTTATTCCATCAGGGAAATGGAACCCAAAGCAAAATCTTCTATTCATGACTTGTTGAAGTCCTGGCAGAAAAATATCAAGAACTTAAACGTTTCTTTAGTGAATGGTTGTGATGAAGAATCACTTTATCTTTGCTAGAGTCAGCACTGCTTTGGCTACTCTTGACGAGGTTCCACAGTAGAGTAGAAAATATAAAATATCTAGGCTATAAGGACGTGGTCTGAAGAATCTCTTTATTTTTGCTAGAGTCAGCACTGCTTTGGCTACTCTTGACGAGGTTCCACAGTAGAGTAGAAAATATAAAATATCTAGGCTATAAGGACCTGGTTCTTCATAGAATAATTACGTAATATGAGTGCATGTAGAAATTTATGAATTAGAAAAATAAAACGAGTTTCTAGAAGCTGACCATTTTGTTTCACTGTCAAAGAACCTGGAATAATGATTAGACATGCCGTAACTTAACTAAGCCAGGATGATGGATGGTGTTTTCATTTTTTAAATTAGAAGTAGTAGCAGTAGTAATAGTAGTATAATAGCAGTGATAATAGTAGGGGTTATTCACTACTGTAATACTAATATCAGATGACACCAATCCTTCAAAATTAACGTTCCTTGCTATGAGTATCTTTATATCAGAGCTACGAGGCAGAATCTCTATACTCATCGTTGAGGTCTGAACTACTTTGTCTCCACAGGACAAATTTTCATAGCAGAACAGAAACTGTAAAACATTTAGATGTAGAAGTTTAGAGTGTAAAAATACTTAGCTATGCACAGCGTAAAATAAAAAGAAGACATAAATGAATTAATAAAATAATAGCAACTATAATGCTGTTGCTGTTGTTAGCCGTTTTATGAGTCACTTTTAGTCCCCATTTGAATGAGTGTGGAAACAATCAGGCTGAGCTTTGGAATTAAGGACGGATACCATTCTTAACTCCCTGCGGAGGGCTCAAAAGTCTAGCACTCTAACTACCTAGCTACCATGGTCCCAATCATTATCATCAATATAATAGTAGAAGTAGCAACAATAATAATAATAATAATAATAATAATAATAATAATAATAATAATAATAATAATAATAATAATAATAATAATAATAATAATAATAATAATAATAATAATAATAATAATAATAATAATAATAATAATAATAATAATAATAATAATAATAATAATAATAATAATAATAATAATAATAATAATAATAATAATAATAATAATAATAATAATAATAATAATAATAATAAGATCACTGGAGGGTAGGCAGTTAGCAACTTCCGAATTAAACAAGTAATATAGATAAATAAATAAGTAAATTATTAAATAAACAATTAAATAAATAAATAATTAAATAAATAAATAAATAAAGAAAGAAAGAAAGAAAGAAAAAAACACTGAAACGTAAAAGGACACTTGCAAAAAAAAAAAAAAAAAAAAAAAAAAACATCACAATCTGCTGTTTTGCAGATGTCGGAGCGATCGTTTTCCGCCTTTTTTATTTCGTCCTTAGACTGAAAAGAACCCTCTCTGGCGCCATTTTAGTTCATCTTCATGAATCATAATATTCTTCTCGTGTTTTATCCGAAATATTATGTAATCAGAATCGCAGACAGGTGGTTTTAAAGACGAGAAAATACAAATAATAAAGAAAACTATACAATAAAATATTAGAGAATTTTGAAAATTCCTTCTCACAGCTGTTCACAGCAAAGACGTTTATAGGTTAGGTTTCAGGTTAGGTTAGGGTTAGGTTAGGTTAGTACGGCGATTTGTCTTACGGCGAACGGTCCTAGAACCATTCTCAAATACCAACACACTCTGCAATTCTCTCTCTCTCTCTCTCTCTCTCTCTCTCTCTCTCTCTCTCTCTCTCTCTCTCTCTCTCTCTCTCTCTCTCTCTCTCTCTCTCTCTCTCATAGTGCATTTAATAGAAGTAATGATGTCTTTAACCCTACTACAGTAGATTGTAATACAGTAATCTTAGTAATAAAAAATCTGAAAGACTCTAATGCATATGGATCAGATGGAATTTGTTTTCGTTTTATTAGAGATTCATTATTTGTAATAGCATATTATCTGCCGGTAATAATCAATACTTCCATAGTTACTAATATTTACCCAGATTTATGGAAAAATCCCCATGTAATTCCTGGTTTTAAAAATGGAAATCCTGACGACGTCTCTAACTATAGACCAATCTCTTTACTACCAATTTTATCAAAGATACTTGAAAAGATTGTTGCAAATCAGTTAAGTGAGTTTCTTGAAAAAAATAAACTTATTGCAAAAAGTCAACACGGTTTCAGGCCAAAATTATCAACTGAAACTGCCTTATTGAAAATATCAGATGAAATATACAAAAATATAGATAATAAGAAAATATCATTGCTACTACTACTCGATCTTTCTAAAGCTTTTGATAGTGTACACCATACCATCTTATTAGAAAAATGCAAAAAAATGAACATTGACCCAAGCTGGTTCGAGAACTATTTAAAAAACCGCTACCAGTCAGTCAGAATAAAAGATGTAGTTTCAAGTCGCAAGAAGGTATTGTTTGGGGTCCCTCATGGATCGATCCTAGGACCTATACTTTTTCTAATATATGTAAACGATCTAGTAAAATATTTACCTAACTGTTATGTCATTCAATATGCTGACGATACTCAAATCTTAATTGAAGGAGAAATTAATGATTTAGAAAATATTATTCGTAGAGCAGAAGAAATTTTGTATATGGCTAAACGTTACTTTCTAAAAAATGGTCTGTTACTTAATGAAACTAAAACCCAATCTATTCTTATCGGATCCAGACAATTATTATCAGAAGTTGATGACAATCTTCATATAAATTTTAATGGTAATATCATTAAGCCAATGAACTCGGTAAAGAACCTAGGTGTCTATTTTGACCGTTACATGAATTTTGAAATGCATATAGATGAAATTTATAAAAAAGTAATGGGTACTCTAATATATCTAAATAGGGTAAAAGACTCATTTGAAACATCAACTCGTATAATAATTGTCCAGTCCTTAGCTATGAGTTTAATTAATTACTGTCTCAAAGTTTGGGGATGTACAAATAAGACTCAATTACAAAGAATACAAAAGTTACAAAACTTTGCAGCACGAGTGGCTGTTGGCAATGTAAGAAAATACGAGCACATCTCTCCTGTTTTAAAAGATCTAGAATGGATAAAGATTAGAGATAAATATGTTTTTGATATATGTACCTTTGTTTTTAATATACTAAGAAACAATCTTCCTGATTGCTTGTATAATTTTTCTACAGTAAGCTCAGTTACCGGGTTAACTACCCGTCAAGGGGAAGATTTATTAGTACGAAGGTCTAAAACTGATATTGGCTCAAGAGATATAAACATTCGTGGACCTCATTTATATAATCAGCTTCCCAGAAAACTAAAAAATGCTGGTTCAGTGTATACTTTTAAATATAATCTTAAGAAGTTACTCTTAAAGGAAGATTTTACTTGTAAATTTTAATAGTACACCCATATTTGAATACCCAATGTACGTTGGAAATAAAGTCTTATTATTATTATATTATTATTATTATTATACTCTCTCTCTCTCTCTCTCTCTCTCTCTCTCTCTCTCTCTCTCATAAGTGGCGACACATGTGTCCTTAGTCCTTATACAATCGAGGGGAATAGTTGTGGTTATCCTTTGAGCTATTTGCATTTTTGTCTCATTTAGATGCGTTAAATATGAGGCGTCAACGATTGACAATCGCAGCAAGCTGATAAACATTTAAGAGCGGGAATTTTAATGCGGGTTTACTTTATCATGACCCTGTAAATAATTGCTCTGACATCGACAATATTCTTGCACAAAAACAAAACTAGATATTCAGAAGCTGAAGAATAAGACATTCGAAAATAAATATTTGGTGTAAAATAACGGAAAGTAGAAGCTACAGAAGGTATGAATTCAACGCCAACTTAGAGAAAACAAGTCGAAATTACGGCTAAAAAAAGTATTAAACGAAATAAAGCGGTGGAGATAAACCAGCTGCGGCTGTTAGATTTCGCTGCAAAAGATTCTAATTCGTTTACCCCGTGGATGACCAGAGCAAGACATTTTTTTTTTTATTTGGATCTAAAATATTATGTGGGAACATGTGCCAATCGGCACCCCCAGATTGCCTTCAGATTCATTATTACATTCTTGTTCATAAAAAATTAATGTATGCAATAAAATTTATTTATTTTTGGTTTTAGCATAGGGCATAGTCACCGTGGCTCATATATATATATATATATATATATATATATATATATATATATATATATATATATATATATATATATATATATATATATATATATATATATATATATATATATATATATATATATATATATATATGCTAGTCATGCATGCATTAAGATTTTTAACTTGAATAAAAGACCATTTTAAATCTCAGGATTTGCGAGCCTACTCTTGATCTGACTGTATCTGCCCTGCATCTCGTCTGTAATGGAAAAGAGCATCGTTGCAGGTTATCTCGTAACCGAACCGGAAGATATTTTATGCAAACAAACATTATTCACAAGATGTCCGTGAACTATATTTTTCTAGTTCTCCTTAGAGTGAGATTTGTAACTCTTGTCAGAGATAATAATAATAATAATAATAATAATAAACGTCGATGAACCTTCAACAAAACCAGTATGATTCGAAATAATACAAAATGAGGGCTGTTCAAGAACTATGTTAAAAACACACAGAGTGGATAACGATTTTAGCTACATTATGCTTACCATAAAAGGGTGCTTTATCACTTACAAAGAGTCCTTGTTATAAGATTCTTGTATGTGGAGTGATAGATTAAGGAGTGTGTCCGTCTGTCTATCTGTCTGGACTTGCCTAATTGTGCTTACGGGATAAAGCCCTCTGCTCGTATTTCACCGTCTCTTTATCGGTTTATTTTTTATTTTATTGTTTTTTTTTTTTTTTTACTGAATGACACTCTTCATATTTGTCCTTAAAACTACAAGAGTGTAATCAGCATCTGCTGCTTCCTCGCTTAGCGAAATCCAATCATCAACTGTTCTTACAGTAAAAAGTACTTCCTTACATCCTACAAAGAAGATTTCTTACGGAGTTTTAAACTATGATCTATAGTTCTAGAGCCAGCCATATCAATATATCGCTCCCTGTCCACTCTGACAATGGCCCGATTTCTTAAACAGTGTAAGCCTAGGATACCATATTGTTAGTTAGCTAGACACACACAAATGGATTTCATAAAAGCATATGACGCGGTTCTGCGTATGATAAGGACCTCCCATGGGGTGATCCTAGCCATACACAGAACCGCGTCAGATGCGTTACTGAAATCCATTTGTGTGTCTAGCTAACTAACAATATAGTATCCTTGGTTTACACTGTTTAAGAAATCGGGCCAATATCATAGAGATCATTTTTCGTGAAGCCCTATTTTAGAGTCATACACCTCTGGTCTATTAGTAAGAAAAATATCATACATACATACATATACCTTGGCTGTTTCCCCCTTTAATTGGGGGGTAGCCGACATCAAAAAAGGAAAACAGTTTGGGGAGAAGTTATTAATTTTCTATAAAATAATGATAACAAAAACAATTCTGTGATGCAACAAACGTCAACAGCTGAGGAAAATAAGGGAGACTCAACTAGAAAAAAACTCACCAGATTAAAAGATCAAGAAAAACTAAATGACTTAGAAGTAACCTCTCTCTCTCTCTCTCTCTCTCTCTCTCTCTCTCTCTCTCTCTCTCTCTCTCTCTCTCTCTCTCTCTCTCTCTCTCTCTCATAAAAGACCTTCAAAGGGTGTTCTAAATACTACTTATGAAACAGTCGTAAAAATTTAAAATGCTATTTGATAGTCAAGACGGTTCTCTTTTTCAGGGTTGCTGCCTAACATGTGCACAAAGCTTTACTTGTCTGTTATATATTATTATTATTATTATTATTATTATTATTATTATTATTATTATTATTATTATTATTGGGGATGGCAAACCCTTCCTCCCTGAAATATTTCTTGTTATAAAGCAGTTAGCGAAAAGTGTGAAAAATTTCTTAGATAATTCTTTTGTTACAGTGGTGACCTCCTTGTTGCATTATGGGATAACATGTCTCACTGGGAAGCTGTTATTATTATTATTATTATTATTATTATTATTAGAGTTACGAAGTCAGTGATAACTGCAATAATGGGACTAGAACCCTACAGTGGAGAATTTTGTGTTTTATAACTAATCACTTGAAATCAAGTTTCACTTTCTACTGAAAATATTATGAAGATTTCAGTGAACTTGCTTGTTAAAAGTATATTCCAAAGGGACTTTAACTCTTTAACAAGCAAGTGCTTTGGAATCTTGATAACGTTTTCAGTGGAGAGCGAAAACTTGATTTTCTGTGATTAGTTATTAAGCACAAAGTCTATATTTTGGGTTCAATTTAAATTCTTCTTCTTCTTCTTCTTCTTCTTCTTCTTCTTCTTCTTCTTCTTCTTCTTCTGATTATTATTATTATTATTATTATTATTATTATTATTATTATTATTATTATTATTATTATTATTATTATTATTATTGCAGAGAGCCAAATGGATGCCATACAGGACGTGGAGCATTTGTGTCCCCACCTACTCACAGAAGAGTACATCACCTCCTACTACTATCCATGGAAATTTATTGATTCTCTCTACTTCGCCATGACGGTCACCACCACTATAGGTAAAACAAATACTTGTTTTTTTAATATGGCATTAATGGTCCCCGTTTGAGAGTGGACAAAAACAGATTGAAGCTGAAATTAAAAGATGCATATCCTTTCTCTTGGGCCGCCATAGGCTCAAATGATGGTTCGTAACCTCCCGAGAATTCCAGACCAAAAACTTAGCACGAGGGTCTGCCCCTCTCTTTTTTCTCTCTTACTTTATTTAATTTTCGTGCTTTTCCCTCCAATTCCCTTATATCCTTAATCCCCTCCCCCTTTTTCCCTCCTATCCTTAAAAAAAAAAAAAAAAACCGAGACAGGTGTCCTACCACCAGACTACGGCTGTCCCCACCATAAGTAAAAATAATAATTATTAATGACTATCACTATGTAACCAACTGTATTCCATAGTACTATGGCATGAATAAAGCCCAATTAAAAGAATATACAAATAAATTAATAAAAAGTAACTACATAGAGAAAAATAATATATATTACCAAATTAAGAAAACAGGGGGTCCTCGGTTTACAATGTAATTACTCAATGTGCTTACGGGAAAGAGCCCAAAGCTTGTAGCTTCCCGTCTCCTGGTCGGTGCCATTTTGTACTTAGTGATACTTATCATTCTTGTCCTTAAAACTATGGACTGAGTTAGCATTATCTACGTCCTCCTTACCAAATTCCATTATCAACTACTCTTACACTAAAAAAGTACCTTCTTACATTCTGCAAAGAAGTTTTCTTATGAAGCTTCGAACTATGGACTCTAGTTCTAGTGCCAGCCATATCAAACTATCGAGCCCTATCCACTCTGTCGTAACCATGAAGGAATTAAAAAACTGTCACCATGCCCCCCCCCATTCTTCTAGCTTCGAGTGATGGTAAGTCTAATTCCCTCAGCCTCTCATCATAATTGAACTGCGTATTTCTAGCACTAGTTTCGTGGCATGTCTTTGAACTTTTTCCAGCTTAACTATGTGCTTTTTCAAGTGTGGATTCCAAAAGGGGGCTGCATATTCAAGCTTTGACTTAAATATTTTTGAACATTTCCTTGTCCATGTATTTGAAGGCTACCCTTGCATTTTACAAGGAAGCATATGCTGCCCTTACTATGCCATTTATTGGCATTTCTGGAGCAAATCTACCAGAATGTTTACTCCTAGATCTCTCATTTTCTTTCTCTTGAATTTGTACTCCAGCCACCGAGTAGTCAAGCTTGGGCCTTCTTGCACTTGTGCCCATTCTCATCACCTTACATTTTGAAGCATAGAATATTATTAGCCACTTTTCTGATAACTCCTGCAGACTATTTAGGTCTTCCTGAAGATCTCTGCCATTGTTCTCGTCTCTTACTTTCTTCACAATCTTTGCATCATCTGCAAATATATTTATGAATGAATTTACAGACACTGGTAGGTCATTTACATATATAAGGAACAAATGTGACCCTAAACCTGAACCCTGTGGAACTCTACTACTAACCCTTCTCCATTCAGATACTGAGTGTTTTCCTCTAACCCTCTGTTCCCTTCCTTCTAAGTGAGTTTTTATTCATTCTAAGACATTTCCACCTATTCTTGCAGCTTCTTAATAAGTCTCCCGTGTGGAACTATATCAAATGACTTCTAGAAGTCTAGGAATATGCAGTCTACCCAGCCCTTGCTTTTCTGTAATATTCGGCTCACCTCATCATAAAAGTCTAATAAGTTTGTTAATGATGATTTACCTTCCCTGGAACAATGTTGTCTCACAGACAAAAAGCTGAAGGATTCCAAGTGAATCCTGAAGTAAGTCGAGGACCCCCTGTTTTGTATATATATATATATATATATATATATATATATATATATATATATATATATATATATATATATATATATATATATATATATGTGTAGTCGCCGTGGCTCAAGAGGTAGCATACCCGACTCTAAGGCATCAGGTCGAGGGTTCGCGCCCCGTCACGGTCTGAGGTTAGCAAGGGCATGCACTCAGGGTAACGATTACATCTGCCAAAATAAGTCCTTCGCAAGAAGGCACTGTCCTAGCCCTTGGTAGAAAAGGAAGTCTGTGACGTAAAACCGGAACAACATATATATATATATATATATATATATATATATATATATATATATATATATATATATATATATATATATATATATATATATATATATATATATATATATATATATATATATATATATATATATATATATAACCAATTAAGCACATTACATATGTGAAAACATGAATCATTTTTTACCCCTACCGGGACTCGAACCTAGGACTTATGATTACTAAGTCAAGGCACTACCACTACACCACAGAAGGTTAAAAGGAATCCAACCTTATAGCTTATATCTGCTATACTTAGGAATGAATGCATTCTAACTGAATGCCACTATGTTCATATTACAGATTCCCCAACCTCACTCGTGGCTTCATTTTAGCATTTAATTCAATTCCCAATCTCATTCGGGAATCTGTAATATGAACATAGTGGCATTCAGTTAGAATGCGTTCATTTCTAAGTATAGCAGATATAAGCTATAAGGTTGGATTCCTTTTAACCTTCTGTGGTGTAGTGGTAGCGCCTTGACTTAGTAATCATAAGTCCTAGGTTCGAGTCCCAGTCGGGGTAAAAAATGATTCATGTTTTCACATATGTAATGAGCTTAATTGGTTATTTCATGGCCCGAATGAGATTGGGAATGAATTAAATGCTAAAATGAAGCCACGAGTGAGGTTGGGGAATCTGTAATATGAACATAGTGGCAATCAGTTAGAATGCGTTCATTCCTAAGTATAGCAGATATAAGCTATAAGGTTGGATTCCTTTTAACCTTCTGTGGTGTAGTGGTAGCGCCTTGACTTAGTAATCATAAGTCCTAGGTTCGAGTCCCGGTCGGGGTAAAAAATGATTCATATATATATATATATATATATATATATATATATATATATATATATATATATATATATATATATATATATATATATATATATATATATATATATATATATATATATATATATATATATATATATATATATATATATATATATATATATATATATATATATATATATATATATATATATATATATACTATTCTCTGTCAAAATAGGTGACTCAAAGGGATGCCCTTTGTGATGGAGAAAAAAGAATCACACACTCGTATTCCCTACAAGTCGACGGAAACAACGAAAGGTGAATGGATGTCAGGGATCTCTTGTTAGCTTCTTTTCTTGTCATGAAACAACTGACTACGGAGACGAGAATGGGTAGGGTATGTTGATACCCAGCTGTCTCTTGTCCCTTCCTAAAGTTGAGGCCATCCTCCTGGCTTCACCAGTACATAGTATTTCATTTCGAAAAAAAAAGATGCAAAGAGTATAGTTGATTATGTGAGGTTTAATAGAACAGCTTAATTGACTTCTTATGTATTTTCAGGTTATGGAGTACTAGCGCCCACGCTTCCAGCAGGAAGGATAATGTGTATGATATACGCAATAATTGGTATTCCTCTAACGGGCATGCTCCTTGCATGGACCTCAGAGTTCTTTGGTGAACTTCTTTTCAAATTATTCAAATCTAAGGTCAGTAGAATATGAAAAAAAATTAATGCATTTTTACATATTACTATAAAAAATACAGGTCGTCCCCTACTTATGGCCAGGTTTGATTATAATTGTCCTGCCATACAGAGGATCAGTCATTAGTAGGGGCATTAAAGCATTGGGGAAATGATGTAGTAGATAGAAACAGTACATCACCATTAAGACATACTGCTGGGTCTTTTTTTCTCTCCTTTATAGCACATAATATATTAATTTCAATTATAGAGTTTTTTAAAAACTGTTGCACAGATTCTGTTTTCTCTCTCTCTCTCATGCTCTCTTGGTGAGACTTTCTTTAGTTCATTATTACCTCAAGTAGGTCTTTGTAATCTTTTAATTTCTTTAAACAAGATTTGCAATTCATATAAAATTTTCATATATGTTTCGTTTTTTATATTGTAATGAGTTCTTGTTATTATACTCAACTTGCTTTTTATGCATTGCTATAATACGCGAAATTGGAATAACGCCTCCAAAAAATAATAGTAAAAAAAATATGAAATTCGCGAGCTACGCACGTGAGAGCGAGAAAAAGAAAAAAGAAATGGTTGTTTAGTAACTAAGCAACCACCTCTGAGGCAGTTTCCCACCATGCTGCCATGTGCTTCCATCACTCTTCACTCAGTATTAACCCTAACAACAACCATTGGTTTGTTTTCCCCCTTCCTTCTCCTCTTCTCATCCCTCTCCTACCGCTTAAGTCTCCTCCTCCTTCTTCTACTGCTAACGTCATCTTTGTTTATGTTTGCAGATAGGGGATCATTCTCAGCGTTCGTTAATTTTTATTTGCTGTACAGTATTTATTGGTAAATCAGTATATCTCTTATACTCTACAGTATTTGCATGCTAATATAAATAACTACAGGTCTTTCTGCTTTGTTATGTACTTATAATATATGTTTTACTTATCTTATATCTTCGACATAGTGTTTATATACGGTTGTGGAACGTATATATGCCTATTATCATTGTTTCTTATGGTAAATGACTGGTACTGGTTACATTACGCGAGTTTTACATTACACGTCACCTCTGAGAATCTATCCTCGCGTTGTTCCAAGGGGTGAGTGTATTTTTTATTTACACTTAATAGCACATTCATTTCTTATATATCTGCAGTAGCCTTTTTATAAGTCTTTATTTAGTGAATTTACACACTATAATTAAAAAAATATACAATACATGTTACGCTGCACAGGTAACCTGTATTATGGCAGATCTTCATTCCTGAGATCTCCACTTTCTTATGATCTCTCTCTCTCTCTCTCTTTCGTTAAGACCTAATTGTATCAATGGCACTTTGATAAATTTTTGTTTCACTTGGAAAGTCAGTCGTCATACTTCGAGCATGTCATTGTGTAAATATGTAAATAGAATACTGTATGTTAGGTATAATACTTTTCGGTTGAGTACGATGACGCGGGAGATTCCTGCTGGGAACTTGTGTTGTGGTTGTTGTAGGAGGTTGGTTGCAAGTGGCGGCAGTGACTACGAACCTGCCAAATCATTGAGCTACTTGATGTATTGGATCCGAGTGAGTATAGCTTGTGCCTTCACTTTACAACATTCATACACACTTATATACACTGGTACAGCTATGCTAAGCACATGTTACTTGTCCTCAATAACATTGAATTATAAAGCCGCCAGATGTGTTGGAGTCACCGGTCCCCAGGAGTAAGTGCTGTTTAAGAGATACTTCTGATTTGTAGGATGTGTTATTACTGTCCTGCACATGGTGCTCCAAGTTAGGACTGAAGTAATTTCCTGGGGATGGTTCCGTGAGGTAAAGCTTAGGCTAGGTTAGGCTTACGGCCTAGTGGAAAGACTAGGTTGCTTGTAATTAGGTGTAGGCTATTGATAATTGTGCATTGTACAAATTAGGATAGGATTATATATTTTTTTTTTTTTTGCTCATCATGGCACAGTATAAACCTCCCCAGCAACTAAATTTGAGATAGGTTTATTACCCAATATGAAACCTTCCGACTGTTGATGGAATTGAATAGAAAACTGGAAGAAATTCAGGTGGTTAGCCTTAAATATTGTATGGGTTCGGAGTCAGAGGAGGTTATGAAAACATTTAATTTGTTGACAGAGGAGGCTAAAGACTACAAAATGGTAATAGAGAAATTTAAGAATTATTTTTCACCACGGGAATATGTGTTAAGGTTTCGTCTGGTGTTTTATCGGCACACACACAGCAATCACATGAGGATACTGAAATTTACCTTCGAGCTTTGTATTCAGTATCTGAGAATTGTGATTTTACTAATAGAAAGGAAAGCATTCACGATCAGTTAGTTGCTGGAATCCTGAATGAGATCTCGTGGAGAAGATAGAGCTATTGTATAATTCAAAAGATGTAGTATTGACTTTAGATGAGGTTGTTATGTTCGGATGCACAATGATGTCCGTGAGGGCAGGGAACAAGAGAAAGAGCAAAGTAAGAACGTTGATGAGGTGAAATGCTTAAGAAGTAAGAAGGAAGCAACTAGGACCATAGAAAATAAGTGTAAATTTTGTTGGCATTCTCATTTACCTCGTAAATGCCCGGCATATGGGAAGACATATAATAAATGCCATAGGCAAAATCATTTTGCAGCAATGTGTAAACGAACGGATAGTAAGGAGGATGCAGTGCCTAAGAGTCATCAATCAGATTCCACTTCCGAAGGAGAAGAGCTAAAGTGTGCTCAATCATTTTTGGGAGAATTGGCTGGGGATGTGGCATCAGGGTCAGACCTGCTAAGAGTCGCACTAAGGTTGGGGGGCCAGGCAGTGGACTTTAAGGTGGATACAGGTGCTGATGTAACCATTATAAATTATAGCACCAATCAGAGAGTAAGAGCCAATTTGGGACTTGAATTTTTGAATAAAGCAGACAGGAACTTGTTCCCTCCTGGTAGGTAATTGGACGTTATAGGGGTGTTTTGTACCCTAGCAGAGTATAAGGGTAAGAAGTTGTATGACAGAATGAACGTGGTTTTCATGGGCAGTATCGAGGTTGAAAAATAACTTTTGGATTTTGGGAGGTGGAAGACCGAGCCAGTGAGGTTATGTTTAAGACAGGAGGCTATCCCATTCAGAGAAAGGTGTGCTAGGTCAGTGGCTATACAGTTGGTATCTGCTGTTAAAGAGAATCTAAGCAGTCCTGAGAACTCTGACGTCATTGAGAAGGTAACCCACCCTACAGAATGGGTCAGTCCCATGGTATCAGTGGTGAAACGTATGGCAGTGCCTTTGGAGGTTAGATTGTGAGTAGACTAGAGACAGCTTAATTAGTATTTGCAGAGAGAGATTTTTGAAATTCCCACATTTGAGGATGTTGCTAGTAAACTCAGAAGGGGTGCTTATTTTTGTAAATTATATGCAAAATCAGGTTTTTACCAGATACCGTTAGATGAGGCATACAGAGATTTAACTACATTTATGACCTCTATGGGTTAGTACAGATTTAAGAGGTTACCGATGGATATTTGTGTTGCCCCGGACATATGCCAGCGGAAAATGACAGAATTGTTAGACGGGTTACCGGGAGTGAAATGCTTTATGGATGACATAGTGGCATTTGGAGGTTCAGAAGAGGAACATGATAAAAATCTAAGAAATGTTCTAGATGTAATATAGAGGTCAGGGTTGAAACTGAATGAAGGGAAATGTCTATTTAAGCAAAAACAAATAGAATTTATGAGGCACATCATTAGTACAAAAAGAATCAGAATAAATCCAGAGAAGGTAAAGGCAATTTTAAACGTGGATAGATCTTCAGGTGTATAAGAATCAAGAACACTATTGGGTATGGTCAATTTTTTAGCTAGATTCCTGCTAAGGTTACAAGACGTCATTCAACTGCTTACCCTCCTGTTGTCTACAAAGAATGCTTGGGTTTGGGAACAAGACCAAGAGAAGGCATTTCAGGCCTTGAAGAAAATTTTGACTTCTGCTCCGGTCCTATGTTATTTTGATATCAATAAACCTACCAAGGTTTCTGCAGATGCTAGTTCATACAGATTAGGAGGAGTGCTAATGCAGAGATATAGTAATGCTTGGAGGCCTTAGCATTTTGTTCAAGACTGCTGTCCGATACAGAACAAAATTGGGCTCAAATTGAGAAAGAGTGCCTTGCAGCCACGTGGGCATGTGAAAGGTTTCAGCAGTTTCTGATAGGAGTCTCTTTTACTTTGGAGACTGGCCATAAACCATTGATACCACTATTAAATTCCAAGGCGTTGCATTTGGCACCAGTTAGATGCCAACGGATGCTAATGAAATTGGCAAGATTCTCATTGGTGGCTTAATATATGCCAGGGAAATTTATGGCAGTGGTGGATGCCATGTCATGGGCTCTTGGTGAGAAGTTTCATTGGAAGCAGAAGTGGAAGGTTTTGTAGGTGGCATAGTAGGAAATTTGCCAGCGACCAGCAACAAATTATAAAGAATTAAGGAAGAACAAGCCAAGGACAAGGACCTTCGTTTAGTAATCAGCTTTGTATTAGAGGGTTGTCTGGAGTCTGCCGGTAATGATGCAGGTTTGTGTAAGTACTGGGCGGCCAAGAGTTATCCAAGTGTGATGGAGGGAGGCTTGTTGCTGTATAATGATAGGATAGTCATTCCAGAATCTCTGCATAAGGAAATGTGGATTCACTCAGAGGGACATTTATGTCTGAATAAATGTAGGGAAGAGCTCAGGATTTAGTATGGTGGCCTAATCTGGGTCTAGACTTGAAATGGTGGATTGATAATTGCTCATTTTGTCTATGGAATAGTTGGCAACAAAGGGCAGAACCTCTCAGGCCAACGGTGTTGCCCAAAAGGCCTTGGTTGAAAATAGAAGCCGATCTTTGATCTTACAATGGGAAGGAGTATTTAATAGTAGTAGACTATTACCGTACATGGATTGAGATAGCATATTTAAACGAATCTACATCATCATTTGTTAACGGGAAGCTGAAAAATATATTCGCCAAGTTTAGTATCCCGGAGGTGATTGTGTCGGACAATGGGCCGCAGTTTGGGTCCACAGCTTTCCGGGAGTTTGCATTAGATTATGGGTTTCAACATTGTGCTTCAAATCCTCATTTCCCCCCAAAAGAACTGATGTGCCAAGAGGGCAGTGCAGACTGCCAAGAGACTATTTTCCCAAGATGATGTATTTTTGGCATTGATGACATACAGGGCTTCTCCACTGGATACTACAGGATGTTTTTCAGCTCAATTGTTGATGGGCAGCAGATTTGGACAAGGCTGATTCCCCAATGGCCAGATATGCAGAAAGTGATGCTAGAATGAAGGCTGTATTGGCCCTTAGTTATGACAGACATCTTGGAGCCAGGGCATTGCCTCTAGTAGGAGAGGAAACACCAGTTCTCCTGAAATCTGATGGAGTAAATAAATGGGAAAGAAATTCCACTAAGGTAGTGTCACAAGTTGGGAATAGATCCTACATGGTAAGAAACAGAAGGCACATCAAGTCTTTACCTATGGGTTTTGATACTAGCTCTGACAGGTACAGTAGACTCACCACACCTGTAGGGATGTCAGAGCAATCACCGCTTTTTACACCTGCCCAGGACAATGATCCCTTTGTCATAGAGGAAAGGACGAGGCAAGAGAGGGAGAATAATGGGGAATCCCAGTATGTTATTACTAGGTCTGGAAGGTATAGTAAGCCACCTTCCAGGCTTGATTTGTAATAAGTTTACTTTTTGTGTTTTTTTTTGTTTTCTTTCTTTCCTCTTGTTTTGTTAGTCTTGAAGGAGGGAACACATATTTAATTTTGTTTTGAAGGGGGAAAAGATGTGTAGATATGTAAATAGAATACCGTATGTTAGGTACGATAGTTTTCGGTTGAGTACGATGGTGTGGGAGATTCCCACTGGGGGCTTGTGTTGTGGGAGGTTGGATGCATGTGGCGACGGTGACAACGAATGTGCCAAATCATTGAGCTACTGGATGTAATCGATCCGAGTGAGTATAGCGTGTGCCTTCACTTTACAACATTCACACACACATATACACTGGTGCAGCTATGCTATGTGCATGTTATTCATCCTTAATAGCATTGTATTATAATACTGCTCGATGTGTTGGAGTCACCGGTTCCCAGGAGTAAGTTCTGTTTAAGAGATACTTGTACAAACCTAGCTTAGGTAATAGACTTCTGATTTTTAGGATGTGTTATTACTGTCCTGTACAGTCGTAAGTCGTAGTCGTAGTTAATGAATATGAATCATGTTTATAAAGGTGACCGCAGAGTTCTCTTGTACGAGTACATCACCCGCAAATGATATAGATCTCTTTATAATATTCCAAATTCTATTCTCTTTCAAGCAGAATGAGGAAAAATATTTAAGGTAAATATATGTATGGTATATATATTTTTATTCAGTTTGATTTTATTGGTAACATATGTAGCAGTGACATAACTGTATTTTCTCACTACCCATAGCTAACTAGAATTTATCCATGTACACCTAAAGTCTCTTTCAAAAACACAAGATGTATTCAAGTTGACCTTTTTCCTTGACCATAATTAAGTCTGCCCTAAATGTACACTTGTATTAAGATTTCAAACACCACCCCAGAAAAAGCACATTTAGTATTTTTCTTAACCAAAAACTGCCATAGATGCATCTATGATTACATATTGCTTTCAAAAAACTCTTAAGAGCTATTTACATTTACAGTTAAAAAAAACTATAATCTTTCTCAATCTTTACTTTTCCCAAACTACATAATAATGTGCCATTTTAACTGTTTTTCTTTTCCATATTATCCTTTTCCCTTCTCCTGGAACAGCTGGACAAAGAGAAACAGAATTCCAAGAAAGTGATTGCAGCTGTTACACTGATATATATAGCGGCAGGCTTTGTGATCTTCATCTTCATTCCAGCTGTAATATTCATGACCATTGAGAATTGGACGTATCTCGAAGGAGTTTATTATTGCTTCATCACTCTTACGACCATTGGTTTTGGAGATCTTGCCACTGGTATGAGGTTCAAGATATTGCTAAGTTTTTCTGTTTTGTATGAAAGTCATTTTTTTTTTAAATGTAATGACCTATGGAATTTCAAATATCTTCTTATATCTAACACCCAGCTGATCAAATCTTCAAGGAAATGATGAATTAGGTATATGAAGTCATATTGACTAGGGGAAATAACCACAGTTGAGAAAAGCTATAAGCAAGAGGGCACTTTGGTTCAGAGACACTGTTAAACATGACTTAATGGCAATAAAGTATCTCAGTTTTTGAAATGATATCAACATTTAATAAATGAAAATCACCCCATAGTGACGCTTTAAACATGTGAGCACTGTAGTATTTCAGAGTAGTATAAACATTAAGTACGACGAAATCAACGCTTAGTTAAGCTATAAGCAAGAGAACACTGAGGTGATTCAAGTGATATTAATACATAGGAGAGGAAATTCAGTGGTGGACTGTGGACTAAAAGTACTTATCTATATACATGAGCCAATTTTCCCCTTATAAGGGGAGTGACTGAGTCAAGGCAAAATATTCTGACTCTTTGGGAAAGAAACTACAGAGGAGAAGATTCCCAGTCCCCTCTACAACCCCATTTAGTCGACTCTTACGAGCTGCAGGGGAACATAGAGGAAGTATTTTAGCCCCTCTACCCCAAGGGACAAAAGTACTTATAGTTATCTAAATTATTTTTGTAATTATTATCATTTAAAGATATTTAAAAAAAAATATTAATACTTGATACAATGTGGGGATTAAAGACTGCAGTAGCCAGGAGGTTAGAGTGCTCAACTCGGGAGATGACAGATCCGCCACATATCAAGCCCACCGTTGGACATTAAGAAAGGCATCCAGCCTTAATTCCCTAGTTTTAGTCTGTTTGTGTCCACCTCCAAAGTGGTTTTCAATATTGACACATAAAACGTTAAGAAAAAATTATACGAAAAATGAAAATAATGACATTGAATACCCATTTACTGCCATTCTTCTACCTTCCCATGGAATTTAACCATTTTCTCTACAGTAATTTTAATAAATGTTCATATTATCTATTTCCCAAACAGGATTTGAGGTGGAAGGTACTTATTTGTATATCTATCATGTGTGTGTCATATTGTGGATAATGGTGGGGTTAGGATACTGGGTCATGGTGGCCAATTTCATTACCAAAGCCTTAAAATCCAAGAAGCTTCAAGCCTCACTCCTGCGTAGCGCTGAAGAGATGAAGAAGGTGATGCACCAGATGGGCATCAAAAACCATGACCCAACATTCCTCAGGCAGCATTCAAAAGCTACTTTAAACTTCATGCTACAGGTATAGCCAAGTTACAATGTGATATCTTCTCTGTTGTTAACTCCCTATAAGGGTAGAGTACAGCAAATCAAGTCCTAGAACTACCAGTAAACTTTTGTAGATTACGGCAAATTACGTACTTAAGTAAACTTTTGTAGATTAGAGCAAGTTTAGTCATAAAAGTAAACTTCTGTAGAGTATACAAACTAAAAGTGACCCTTTCACTAAATATTTTTGTAATTGCAATGCATTGACAGATATGGTCATTACCGAGAGATGCAATATCTATGTAATCAAGCTATTCCACTCATAGCACTTGCAACGTCATTGTTTTTGATCAAGCAAAATTATGTTCATTTGATATCTCCTTTTGAAAGGAACAAAATTGAATACTGCATATAATTTATATGTTTTCTTACAAGTCATATCTCTGATCATTGTCTTCCAGCTTAGCAATATCATTGCAGTACAAGGAGGATTGGATAATAGTTCTATAAGTACGGATGCAGAGAGTCCAAATTCCCCTTCACCAGGCACTTCTACTACTTCTTCTGGGCAGTTTTCTCCTGTGTCATCACCAATGGGTATTCCAGGCATATCAGCTCTTTTTGGACCTGCTATGAATAGGTCTAATCCTCTTGGACAGCTCATAGGACCATTAGGCTTAAACAAGGTAAGAAAATTTTGAGCCATCATTGAAGTATAAGTCCTCAGTCTTTGTTGGTAATTGATTCCATGGAAAGTATGAGCTTTACGAGAAAAGATTCTATGATGTGAGAGAGAAAACAATAACTTTTCAATACATAGATTCAGGTGCCAGTTCAACACATTGAGAGAGGATTTTCAAACATGCCATGCATTTTAATATGGTTATACACAATATTCTGATTGCAAAATTTTCTTGACTATGATATACACAATTGACTGCTTCGACAATTCTCAAGTCAGACTATTTGAACCGTTAGATTCAATATCCTGATTACAAGATCTTAATGACTGGTCATTACAACTGACTGTATTTTGACTATTCTCGAATCAGATTATATAGCTCTTTGTGGCAATACAGATATCTGCATCTTGGGCATTCATTTCTGAATCTCTGCAAAAAAATTATTCCGTTACTGACCATAGTGTTCTGAAGGTAGAAGATAAAACTGAACACTCTGAGGTGGTCTGTACTTATTATACAATTTTAACAGTAATCTACCATAGAGCTATATAGCCTGATCATACCTGAATAGTATCGCTGTAGCAAATAAAAGTAGTCTTGAGAAGTTGAAATCAAGTAACAAAGAGGATAGTTTTATTGTATGGAAATAAAAGGTCATTGCCAATAATCTTGACAGTGTGTCATTCTTACTTTCTAGGAAAACGGTAACAGTACCGTCAAAGAAGCTAGTACCACTGTTACAACAGTCCATCATGGGTCCTGAGTTGCTGAAAAAAATCGTGCCACTTGAAAATATATAATACATCCTTTCAAGTTTCCTATTTTGACATGAATTTATTTTTTTCATTTTCATAATTCGCATTTTCCCAACAGGCTTTGCTTGAATATGTGGCAATCCCATTTTAAACCTTCCCTGCTTGATATTTAACTTCTAAGCATGTAAAAAATATATTTTGAAAGCAGTTGCAGTCGACATCTGAGGCACACTACTTAATGCTAACAGATGCATACAACAAGACTTTTAAGTATATTTTTCCTTTTTTTCAGAATGCACTCAGCTACACCCACAATTTATTACCAATGTGGTGCAATACATACACATTGCAATCATTTCTGTTCATGGATTGTAAAAGTATTGTTTTTGAATGCTAATGACATGTCAATAATTACTGCTCCAATACAGTACACTAGGCAATAATCATATGATTGCTTAGGCTTTTCAAGATAATTTTCCATTAAAAAGTGACCTACAGTACAGTACCAAAAAATGGAAAGCGAAAATTCAACACATTAAAAGCTAATTGAGCAGTACTAAAGCAATAAAGCAGAAGACTGTAAATTATTATAACATTTCTATTATTTGTTTTTTCTTTCAAATTTTTTGCATGACATATAGCAGACCTTTTAATTCAGTCTATATCTTGCTACGGCATTAAATTTTGTTTTTCTATATTGCTTGCAGCTACACAGTAACTCTAATATAAAGTAGACGAATATAATGTAGTAATTTCCAAGCTGATTGTTTAAATTGGGTAATCCTGCTCACAAGTCTCGCAAATTAGGCACAACGAGAGGTTAACAACAATAACCAATATTAAAATATGACAAGTATTACAATATACAGCAATAAAAGTTATGCAAATGTCGCATACACTTAGGCATTGCTTATGGCTGGAAGTCTCAATTTAATATTTTCGGACTGTGGTTGGCAGTGAATTACTGAAACTTGGCCTTTGGTAGAAAAGGGGAGTCCGTGGCGTAATATATATATATATATATATATATATATATATATATATATATATATATATATATATATATATATATATATATATATATATATATATATATATATATATATATATATATATATATATATATATGTTGTTTAATAATGCAACTTACAATCAATTAGTTGTAAATCAGATCATTAAACAAATGAGGAAATGCTATATTATGACCGGTATTTAGTAAACATATGCTGGGGTATTTCTCAACTCTATACCACACACTTATTTCTTATAACCTATTTATAAAAAACATTTATTTCGAAAAATTATGCTATACAGTAGTAAAATAAAGAAAAAATATAAAACAGTTATAATCTAGTCATTTACTTCTGGTCTTCATTCTTGAGTTCCCAAATTTCTTTCTATCTCATTTTCTCTCTCCCCCTCTCTCATTGAGGCCTTATATCATGGTTATCTTTGCTGTAATAGGTTTTTTATTTATTATTCTATTATGTCTTTAAACATGATTAAATTCTAATAATTCTAATACTGTACGGTATTATTATATGACTAGCCAGCATTTCTTGATGGGTTTTAGTAAATCTAGTTAAACTTTAAAGCCATCACTGCGCAAAGTAGACTTGGAATGAGGTTTCTTGAAAGCACGTCAATGCTTGTCTTACATATGAAACTGAATTTTTTTTTTATCAACATGATATGCAGGAAACACATAGACCTACTTTTTCTTTCTCCTCTTCAGTATAAATAAATTTATTAGTTTTGATTAAGATGAAAAAAATACCATTTATCCAAATACAGTACCTGCTTCCTGCCCTCATGGATCTTGTTATGTGGAGTTTCCTTAATTTAATTTTTACATAACTATTGTATTGAAAAATTGGTTTGCTCATGTTAAGCATGAGATTACCGATTATAATATACAAAACCAGTATAACGAAAAAGTCAATATGTAAAAGCATCAATATAAATATTGAGTAATTCTTGGTTTTAATTAATGTGTAAATATAAAGCACATGCTAGGCAAGCAACTACATACTACCTCCCTTAACAATTATCAACTACATATTGTCAATTCAAACATGGCTCTCTCTCTCTCTCTCTCTCTCTCTCTCTCTCTCCACACACAAAAACACATATCATATGAATTATTATAATAATAATAATATTGAAGAGCATTATTATTATTATTATTATTATTATTGTTATTATTGAATTATCTTTATTAGTACAATAATAATAATAATAATTATTATTATTATAATCATAATTATCAGTATTATTTCATAGTGTACAGGGCTATATAAATCTAATTTACCCTGCTCTATTTTGTTATGTCCTGAAAGTCAATAAATGTTCCTAGTCCCTGTTGCTGTTGTAAGACGGGTTGTCATAAGTCGAGCACATTGTAAGTCAGAAACACTCTCTCTCTCTCTCTCTCTCTCTCTCTCTCTCTCTCTCTCTCTCTATATATATATATATATATATATATATATATATATATATATATATATATATATATATATATATATATATATATATATATATATATATATATATATACAGTGAACCCTCGTTTATCATGGGGGTTTGGTTCAAGGACCGGCCGCGATAGGTGAAAATCCGCAAAGTAGGATCACAATATATACATAGGTATTTTACATATATTTTTACCTTTACTGTATAAACCCTCTCTGCACTATTAAAAAACTACCCTTTACTGGCTAGTACAGTGGTAACGCGCTGGCTTCGCATTCATGAGGTCGAAAGATCGGTTCCCGTCCAAGACCGAGAGTTTAAGCTGTTTACTGGCAGGAACTGCTGTGGGTGGACACCACAGTGGGGGGTTGGGGCTTACCCTGGCTGACGAATACCCATTGTATTGAAATGGAAATAAAGTATTATTAATAACAGCGTAAATTATATGAAAGTGATAGGTAAACTTACCGTGAATGAGATGATGATGACGTGACATACTCATATACATAGGTATTTTACATTTATTTTTACCTTTACAGTATAAACCCTCCCTGCACTGTTAAAAAACCACCCTTTGCTTTATAAATAACAGCATGCAAGCGTAAATTTATATGAACGTGATAGGTAAACTCACCGTGAATGAGGTGATGATGACGTGTGTAGACTCCAGAGGAAATTATTCCGCAGCCAATGACAGCTTTACGCCTGCATTTTGCGAGAGAAAAACATGGTAATGGGGAGTTGCTGTCGCTGTTTCTTCTTTTGTTGGAGGATGTCTTGTAAGGAATCATGGCATCGTTGAGAAGATTGCAGAAGGTCACCGAACGAACCATATTATTGTCATGTTCTTTTGAGAGTTGTTGGACTGCTTTCACATTTTCATACATGGCTGCCAGACGTTTGAGTGTAAGGCCAGGTTCTTCCACTTCTTTGTGCGTTTCCTCTGGTTGTTCTTCTTCCTCTTCTTTACTTGCTGATTTTGTCATTTCCTCCAAGTCTTCAGCAGTCAAAGGCTATGAGTGGTTGTCGATCAGTTCATTCACGTCTTCGTGAGTCATATCTTCAAAGCCTATTCCTCCTAGAAATCAAGCCAACTTCACAGCTTTCGCAACTGCCGAGTTATGGACTTTGTCAGGAGCAAATCCCTTGTAGTCGTAGATGACTTTGGGCCACAATTTCTTCCAGCTGGCATTGATTGTGGCTGGCTTCATCTCTTTGAGTGCATGCTGAATATTTTGAAGGCATGTAGCAATCGTGTAGTTACGCCAGTAAGTCTTCAGTGAGAGTTCTTTGTCCGAATCCATGGATTCAACCACGTTCGCCAGGGCATTTCGTGTGCAGAGGGCCTTGAACGCATGAATAACGCCTTGATCCATAGGCTGAATCAGTGATGTCGCACTCGGTGGCAGGAACTCGACTTGAACACCATCATATTGGAGATCAGTTGCGTGGCCACCAGCATTATCCATCAAAAGAAGGACTTTAAATTCAAGGCCCTGTTCCATTTGATAAAGTTTGACCTGAGGGATAAAACATTGGTGAAACCAGTCCGATATGAGGCTTTTCATGATCCAGGCCTTAGGGTTATGCATCCAATACACTGGCAGCAGATACTTATTTTTATTCTTCAAAGCTGAAGGGTTCTTAGACTTGAAGATAAGCCCAGGCTTTAACACGAAGCCCGCAGCATTCCCGCACATGATGAGGGTAACACGGTCTTTGTGCGCTTTAAATCCCGGGGCTTTAGCTTCTTCCTTGAAGAGAAAAGCGCGAGACGGCATTCTCTTCCAAAATAACCCAGTCTCATCCATGTTAAACACTGGCTCAGGCATATTCCCCTTCAGTGATAATTTTCTTAAAGAAGTTGTTCACATAATCTTCAGCTGCAGCTGTATCTGCAAAGGCAGCTTCGCCATAAACCGAAACGTTCTTTAGGCCATAGTGTTTTTGAAATTTGGTGAACCATCCCTTGCTTGCCACGAACGATTGCTTCCTCGGTGGAGAATCGCTGGAGGATCCTGGTTGTGGGTCATCGATATCTTCTTCTCTCTCCTCCTCTCCACGGTTGCCTCTGTCGTCGTCGGGTCCGTTTGCAGCGAATGTATCGTACAGCTTCTTCGTCTTTGTTTGTATGATATTGCTGTTTATGCTGATGTTCTTCTTTCTGCAATCAGCAATCCACAGGGTCAAACCAGATTCCATCTGCACTATTATCTTATTGCGGGGTGTTACGACCCTCTTCGCTGTTTTACTAAATGAAATAGTCGCTGTTTTCCTGATATTTGCCTTGTTCTTTTTGATGTATCGAAGAGTAGATTCGTTAAGGCCAAAATGGCAGCCAACATCCGCGAACCTTCTTCCTTCCTTTGGCATATCTAACAGTTTTACCTTATCTGCTATGGTCAACATCTTCCTTTGCTGCTTAGGCTTACTACCAGAAGCCTTAGAAGATGAAGGACGCTTGGGAGGCATTGCAGAGGTTGAAAAACGTGAGTAAAAAAAATTATAATCACGACGTATTAAGAAGCACAACGTGAACGGTGCACATGTGAATTAGACTGAATGGGTGAGGCGAGACAGTGGAAGATGGTGGGAGAACCAAGCTTCAATCAAAAAGCCAATCAGACCCCATGATACAGAACATACAGAAAAACAATTCTGTGATTCGTCGTCTCCCACCCTTTCATCCAATAGCATTTTGCGTTTGCGTTTTCAAAGACACCAATACAGTGTATATTATCGTTCAGTATTTTACATGGTGCAATACTGTGAGTTATATGCTTGAATTTATGTTTTTTATTATTCTTTTTACTGTTTTATTATTCTTAGGCTAGGAAATACTTTTTTTTTATCAATAAATTAATGAAAATACTACAAATATTAATATGTACTAGCTCACGTAGGTGCGACCCTTTTTGTTTTCCAAAACGCTGATACCGTTATCATATTTTATATGGTGCAATACTGGGAGTTACATGTTTAAATTCATGTTTTTTACTATTTTTTACTGTTTTATTATTCTTAGGCTAGGAAATAAATTTTTTTTTCAATAAAATAATAAAAATACTGGAAATTTTAATATGTGCTAGCTCACGTAGGTGTGACCCTTTGCGTCTTCCTTGTCCTTTTTGATGTATCGAAGAGTAGATTCGTTAAGGCCAAAATGGCAACCAACATCCGCGAACCTTCTTCCTTCCTTCGGCATATCTAACAGTTTTACCTTATCTGCTATGGTCAACATCTTCCTTTGCTGCTTAGGCTTACTACCAGAAGCCTTAGAAGATGAATGACGCTTGGGAGGCATTGCAGAGGTTGAAAAACGTGAGTAAAAAAAATTATAATCACGACGTATTAAGAAGCACAACGTGAACGGCGCACATGTGAGTTAGACTGAATGGGTGAGGCGAGACAGTGGAAGATGGTGGGAGAACCAAGCTTCAATCAAAAAGCCAATCAGACCCCATGATACAGAACATACAGAAAAACAATTCTGTGATTCGTCGTCTCCCACCCTTTCATCCAATAGCATTTTGCGTTTGCGTTTTCAAAGACACCAATACAGTGTACATTATCGTTCAGTATTTTACATGGTGCAATACTGTGAGTTATATGCTTGAATTTATGTTTTTTATTATTTTTTTTACTGTTTTATTATTCTTAGGCTAGGAAATACTTTTTTTTTATCAATAAATTAATGAAAATACTACAAATATTAATATGTACTAGCTCACGTAGGTGCGACCCTTTTTGTTTTCCAAACCGCTGATACTGTTATCATATTTTATATGGTGCAATACTGGGAGTTACATGTTTAAATTCATGTTTTTTACTATTTTTTACTGTTTTATTATTCTTAGGCTAGGAAATAAATTTGTTTTTCAATAAAATAATAAAAATACTGGAAATTTTAATATGTGCTAGCTTACGTAGGTGTGACCCTTTGCGTTTTCCGAAACGCTGATACTGGTATCGTACTCTCTATGTTGCAGAGTTACATGTTTAAAGTTAAGTTTTTTACTACTTCTTACTGTTTTATTATTCTTAGGCTGAAAAATAAATTTTTTTATCAATAAAATAATGAAAACTTTTTTTCTTCAATAAAATAATGAAAATACTGAAACTTCAAGTTTTTTAATATTTTAATATTCTCGCATATACCCAGAAAAAAAAGCTTGCCAAAAAAACCCGCAATGCACTGAATTCGCGAAAGGTGAACCGCAATATAGGGAAGGATCACTATTATATATATATATATATATATATATATATATATATATATATATATATATATATATATATATATATATATATATATATATATATATATATATATATATATATATATATATATATATCTATATCTATATCTATATCTATATCTATATCTATATCTATATCTATATATATATATATATATATATATATATATATATATATATATATATATATATATATATATATATATATATATATATATATATATATATATATATATATATATATATATATATATATATAGTAATCATAAGTCCTAGGTTCGAGTCCCAGTTGGGGTAAAAAAAATGATTTATATATATATATATATATATATATATATATATATATATATATATATATATATATATATATATATATATATATATATATATATATATATATATATATATATATATATATATATATATATATATATATATATATATATATATATATATATATATATATATATATATATATATATATATATATATATATATATATAATATATATTATATATATATTATATATATATATATATATATATATATATATATATATATATATATATATATATATATATATATATATATATATATATATTTATATATATATATATATATGGAGCAGAGACTTGGAATGCAAGAAAGAATGAAAGGAACAAGTTTAATGCCATGGAGATGATGTGTTTGAGAGGTATCATTGGTATATCTAGAATAGATAGAGTAAGAAATGAGGAGGTCAGTCAGAGAATGGGTGTTGGAATGAAGCTGTCGGATATGTTAGATCAGAGAGTGTTGAGTTGTACGCATGGAAAGGATGAGTGATGAATGAATAGTGAAGAGTGTGTGGAGTGCAGAAGTGATTGGAATTAGATCAAGAGTAAACCTAGAATGAGATGGATGGATGGCATGAAAAGAGCACTGAATACACATGGAATGTCGATGGAACAGGGAAGAGTATATTGCAAGAGATAGGAATGAGTGGAGGAAGATTGGGCATTTATGACGCGCCCCAAAGGGATGTCTCGAATCTGCTAGCTCAGTGAACTGTGATGGATGGGTGTGAGGGGAGTTGCCATGTGATGAAACGGTGGGGATAAACCCGCCACAGCTGTTGGGCCTTATTGTAAAATATCCTTGCCTGCCTACCTTGTGGGTGACCCAAGCAGGGTGGAAACAGGGGAGACATGGCAACCCTTTATCCCCTAGAAGCTGAGAGGAGTGGTTGAGGTATGTGGATCGGGGTGAATGCGCATTTCTTGGCTCGGCTACCCCCCTTACAAGGGAGAATGAAGCATATATATATATATATATATATATATATATATATATATATATATATATATATATATATATATATATATATATATATATATATATATATATATATATATATATATATATATATATATATATATATATATATATATAAAATGTAGACACAATATAGATGGAGATATGACTGTCCAGTATTTTTAAATGAGTTTTAGTAAATCTAGTTACACTTCAAAACCATCGTTGCACAAATTAGCCTTGGAATGAGATTTCTAAAATGCACGTCAATGCTTGTACCACATATCGAATCTGAATATCTTTTTTACATGGAATGCAGAAAACATATAGAATTATTTTATCTTTCTTTTCTATTTGAATAAAATCAATAATTATTGTTGAAATTACAAAAAAAAAAAAAAAAGGATATATATGTTTTCTAAGTAGCGCCCTCATGGATCCTGTTTGGTGAAGATTCATTTATTTCATTCATACATGGTGATCATACTGATAGAATGGTTTGTTCTTCTTAAGCATGGTATTACGGAACGTAATATGTATAATATTCACACCAAGAAAAGGCAATATCTAAAGATATATTACTAAATGATAAGCAAGCTTGGTCCAAACTAAAGAATCATGAATAAGTATAAAACACATGCTAATCCAGCACATACATAACTGTACTTCGGATTATGAGGAGCAATTCTCAAACCACAAATAATAATAAGATGCATGGCTTTATTCATTTGAGAGTGAAGTATGAAGCATGTTTCAATCTTTTCCCCCTGTGTCATCCCTTCCTTTCTTCTGTTCGTAGTATTTCTTCCACCCGAGAAGATTCAGTAAAGAGTGCGACTTACAACAGGAAGAACTGGATATGACAGTGAAACTACAAGCACTCCAAGCTGCACTGGCAGAGACTTTAGAAGGAAAATATGAGAGCAACTGCCAAACGCCAGATCAAGAACAACAATGCAATGAAACAATGGCAAATTCAAAATGCGACAGTGTGGAATTAGCGTCTAATTCTAAGGGTGAAGACGAAGAGTCTCCATCTATTTCAGAGCAATCTTCTCAATCCATCAGTCAGTCCCAGGTTACACTACAGTTAGAAGATCCACAATGATAGCACAACTTCAAAATGGTTAAAAACTGTTATGTCTCATATTTGTGCAAATGGAAAGTTAGGTGTATAAGTGCTCTAAACTAGTGAATATTATGCTGTTTTGTAACTTGAATAAAGTAAGAGAACACCTACTTTACATTTTACAAGGGTATGAACATATTATAAGACTACTTGATGGCAATAAAAACAATCCTCTAATGAAATGTGATAATATTTTTGGTACATATATACAATATCAGTTAATATAGTAAAGAAAATTAATCCCCTGTTATATAAGTCCAGCATAAAATGGTAATAATGATTAAAAGCATACTTTAATAGCATGCAAACTATGCATGCTCTGTACAAGTATTGAAAATATCCTGTTTATCTTAAATATACAAAAATCAAAACTGCTAGCAAATTAATTCCTTAAATTAAGGCTGAATATACTTTATTAAAACAGAGATAATTTAATAAAGCAATTAAAGATACTGTAAAAATCTGACTATTATACTGTATATGGATAATATTTATTATTCAAATACTGCATTATTTCTGTTCTTATTGTAAATAAAAATTGAGGTAATATCGAGACTGATGTAAGCTGAAGAGACGTAAGGCAAGGTATTACTGTATGAATATATACCTGTACTAGCCTGCTGGCTAGTACAGTGGTAACGCGCTGGCTTCGCATGCACGAGGTCGAAAGATCGGTTCCCGTCCAAGACCGAGAGTTTAAGCTGTTTACTGGCAGGAACTGCTGTGGGTGGACACCACAGTGGGGGGTTGGGGCTTGCCCTGGCTGACGAATACCCATTGTATTGAAATGGAAATAAAGTATTATTATTATTATTATTATTATTATTAATTGTGTTTACGGGAGAGCCCAAAGCTCGTATCTTCCCGTCTCCTCATCGGTTCCATTTTATACTTAGTGATACTTATCATACCTATCCTTAAAACTATGGATTGAGATAGCATTAACTGCCTCCTCGCTTAGCCAATTCCAATTATCAACTACTCTTACACTGAAAAAGTATTTTCTTACATCCTGCAAAGAAGTTTTCTTACGAAGCTTCAAACTATGACCTCTAGTTCTAGAGCCAGCCATATCAAAATATCCATCCCTATCCACTCTATCATAACCATGAAGGAATTTAAAGACTGTCACCATATCCCCCCCTCACTCTTCTAGCTTCGAGTGATGGTAAGTCTAATTCCCTCAGCCTCTCATCATACCCGAGATTGCGTATTTCTGGCACCAGTTTGATGAGTTTTGAGGTAAGTATATTAAAGACGTAGTAGCACACTGTAAGTACGGTAGGTTTTTGAGAAATCTGGTTAGTGTCATTAGTTTAAGAGAACTTTATGTTAATTTTTTCATAAAAGGTTTGCTGCAATATGAAATATTCAAATATACATAAACAAGGAGAAAGGCATGATATGATATAGGTCTAAGAAAATTTTTGTTAACTGCACATCTTTTTATAAAAATAGAACTTAATGATAACATAGTATGCTTTTTTTCTTGATACAGTATTAAGTCACCTTAATATTGTATTAATAACATTAATATTTGCAAATAAACTACTGTTAAAAATAATAAAATGGAAAATAAATTTTAATGTAATCAAGCTATCTATTTTGATTTTCATTTGCCTGTCTAGTTACATAAACCGGTTTTATACTCTTATAAGTCTGTTTAGTCAGGAGGCCGCAGTAGCTCAGTGGTTAAAGTGTTGACTCGGGAAGTAACAGATTCATGTTCAATTCCACTGCAGCAGATTATGAAGAGTATCCAGCTTTAAGTCCCCAGCCTTAACCTGTCTGTGTCAAGCCCCATTTGAATGAGGATTAATATTGACACATAAAACTGCTAAAAATCTTTGTTTAGTTCCATGTAAGTTCTGAATATCTCTCTTTGTGATACTAATGGATAGTTGTGTCCAGTTGATTTATACAAGATAGATCTTACCTGGCTGATAAATTAGACATTATCCAAGTTATTTTAGGCAAGTATATGGCACTGTAACCAAGGGTAACTTTGAACTTTATGAATTAAAATTAAAATATAAACTCTTCTTTCAAAAGAAAATTGAAAATAAATGAGTCAGTATTTAAAAAAAAATGGAATATACAATATAACAAATATAAGTAAACAAGAAAAAACAAATAAGTATTTACACAAATAAATTAGTACTGTATTAACATGACAAACCTGTTTTTTTTTTTCAAGATACTCAAATCAAACTTTCCTGGCTCGTTTTATCCAATCCTTATCCCAATCAATACTTTCTTAAAGCTGTATAGAGAATGAATGAATATACAGGCCTATAACACTGATCAAAGACATTTTACATGTAAGGTGAATAAAAGTAAATTGATTAATTTTCAGTCTCTACAGAAGGCCCATCTTGCTTTTATTTTACTTGATTTCATGAGTAAGTTCTTCGTACCCTGTACAGTCTTACCCTGAAGAAGGGACAAGAGTACCTCCTCTGTATTCCCCTGCATGTCAAAAAGTCGACTAAATGAGGAGTGGCAAGGGGACTAATAATATGCTCATTTGTATTTTCCTCCCACGAAATGTCAACTTCATGCTTTGACTCATTCCACTCTCCATATGTTGTACTGAACAACCTGCATGCTATGCTATACATTAAATGCTTAACCTTTATATTTAAATGATCTCTGAGGGATGAATGAAGCCACAAACAGGCAAGCCCTGCTGAAAATAAATTTTTTGTTGTTGTGGCAATCCTGCGGCTTTAGTAGATTACTGTATCATATTGAATAAATCCATATTATTATTATTATTAATTATTATTATTATTATTATTATTATTATTATTTACTGTTATTTTAGATTTTGAATTATAAACAAGCAAAATAATTTTGGGTTAATACTTGCTTTTTTTATATGAGACATTGGAATCATTATTAGTGCTCCTGACAAGTATGAAATCCAATGATATGTCCAGGTATAACGAGCTGTAGAGGTATAGTGCCTTCTGGTAAATATGGTAAATATGTGTGCTTTGACTCAGCCACTCCCCTTATATATGAAATTGCGATCACTGTGTAAATATATATATATATATATATATATATATATATATATATATATATATATATATATATATATATACACCGTGCCTCAAGCGGTAGCGTCCGCGACTGAGTCGGCAGGTCGAGGGTTCGCGCCCCATCACGGTCTGAGGTTAGCAAGGGCATGCACTCAGGGTAATGATTACATCTGCCAAAACAAGTCCTTCTTAAGAAGGCAACCGTCCTAGCCCTTGGTAGAAAAGGGAGTCCATGACGTAAAACCGGAACAAACAAACAAACAAATATATATATATATATATATATATATATATATATATATATATATATATATATATATATATATATATATATATATATATATATATATATATATATATATATATATATATATATATATATATACAGGGGATCCTTGACTTATGTCAAAGTTCCTTTCCTCAAGACATGACGTAACCCAATTTTTAGCTTAAGTTGGAATATACCTATGTAAGTATACAGTACAGTATTTCTTACCTTTACTCCTGGACTCTTTGGCTCTGGGGTTGGGATTTCTTCCTCCTCTTTAATCATTTGCTTCTCCAGTTAAATGAGGTCCTCAGCAGATAACTCCTCTCCATGATATTTCAACAGCTCATAATGAGAACGTTCACGACATTTTCCTTTATGCATCAAAAATATACGAAACTTTAAAATGGATGGTTCGCTGGAATTGGGCTTATTCTTTTACTATAATTTCCATCACGCTTTGTGATAGCATAGTTTGGCCATGCTATCAAGTTTACTTCATCTGTGTACGTTACAACAATACTGTACATCCATATTTGCTTCATACATCAAATGTTGTAAACTATATACCAAAGTCTAATATAGACGGTTTGCTGGAACTGGCTATCTTCATTTAGCATGGTTTGGGATGCTATCAAGTTCACTTTATCCATATCCAATTCAACAACATTTTAACATTTGCTACATTAAGCATCAAATATATACCTTCTTTTACAGGAATTTCCTTCATGGTTTTGGCAAGGTATCAAGTTTTTTCATCTGTGTCCATTTCAAAAGCATTTCTGCATTTGCCACCTTAAGAATCATATATACTGAAATCTAAAACAGACGGCTTGCTGGAATTGGCAATTTTCTTTTACAAGAATTTCCATCACTGTTTGTGATAGCATGGTTTGAGCATGCTATCAAGTTTGCTTCATCCGTGTTCACACTCTAAAGATAGAAGTGCTTTGGAAATGTAGATGAGGCTCACTGAGATATGCCATTGATGCTGGTCATCCAGCCAAAGCACTAATAACCTTTCCATTTTTAGCAGGGTCGAATGGCTTAACCTCTGTGAATGAGCATGAGAATAATATGGCATATGAGCGGGAATTGGGAAATGCGTCTTCCTTAGTTTAATGCCGCGTGATAACATATTCTTCAGCCACGCTCAACAAACTGTTCAGTGCACAAAGTTGTGTTTACGACAAACCACGTAGGTCAAAACAATAAATTATTAATAATATTTGGGAGATGCGTTGTTACAACGAAACCTTGTAAGTCGAAGACATCGTAAACCGAGGGCCCACTGTATATATATATATATATATATATATATATATATATATATATATATATATATATATATATATATATATATATATATATATATATATATATATATATATATATATATATATATATATATATATATATACATGGGGTCCTTGACTTAATCACAGTCTCAGTCCTCAAGACATGACATAACACAATTTTCAACATAAGTCGGAACACACCTAAATAAGCACATAAGTCACCCACTTATGCTAACGCAGTAGCACAGTTCATAATCTAAGACATGAAAACATAACTATAACTACAAAAGAGAACTATTCCTTATACAGTATATATACAGTACAGAATTGCTTACCTTTACTCCTGTGGTTGGCTTGCACACTAGAATGGGTGTTGCAAGAGTTATTGGGAGGGGGTAGCTGGAAAGGCAAGTGCTGGAGAGACTGGGGAAAATGAGTGTGGAGAGGCAGGAAAACCAGAAGCAGGTGAGTCTGAAGAGGCAGCTGAGGTAAAGGATACAGGATCTGTTGCTGGGGCTCTACCTTAAGAATCGTGTGAGGTGAGTCTGTGAGGATGTCATCTTCTCCTCCCTGTAATACTGCAGGGAATCTTTGACCTCTCTGGCAACCTTAGTGTACCTGGCAGTATTGGGGTCCTCAGCCTCAAACTTTGCCAACCCTTCTTCAATCAGGGCAAAACTTTCTCCCATACCCTTGCTTGTAAATCTCTTTGGCTCTGGGCTTGGTATTCCTTCCTCCTCTTCAATCAATTGCCTCTCCAGTTGAATGAGGTCCTCAGAAGATAACTCTTCTCCATGAGATTCCAGCAGCTCTGTTACATCATCAACCCCCACCTCCAACTTGAGCTCCTTACTCAGGGAAACGACGTTCTTGGTGACCACCTCAGCTGTCTCCTCAAAGCCATGAAAGTCATTCACAAACTGGGGACAGTTTCTTCCAGACACCACTTAAGTTAGTCTACTTAACTTCCTCTCAAGAATCAGCAATGTTCTTGACAGCTTGAAGAATGCTGTAAGACTTCAAAACTCCTTGACAATCAAGTTCTTATCCTCTCAGTTGCCATGAGAGCCATAGCAATTGTCCTTTGGAGGTAGTAGGCCTTGAAAGAGGCAATGAAACCCTGATCAATTGGCTGTAACAGGGGAGTGGTATTAGGTGGAATGTAAACCACTTTGAAATTAAGATAGAAGTCATCCAAATGGGAAGGTTGACAAGGGGCACTGTTCAGCACTAGCAATACCTTAAAGAGAAGATCCATGGAAGCACAGTACCTCTACACTTCTGGCAAAAAATGGTTGCTGAAGCAGTCCTTGAAAATTTGAAGGGTTAACCAAGCTTTCTTGTTCAAATTTCAGATGACAGGCAGTAGATCATTCCAAATGCCCTCAAGTCCCCTTGGATATTCAGCCCAGTACACCAACAAAGGCTTCAGCTTGAAGTTGCCAGCAATATTAGCCCTCAAAAAAAAATTCAGTCTCTCCTTGCTGACTTTATGACCTGGTGCTGTCTTCTCTTCCTCGGCATAAATAAATAAAGCCATTAACTTGATAAATATGAATACAGCTGTGCTACTAGCTGTGTATTCGTGCTCTGCACTCACAGTGCACAGTGTGTGCAATCTGAATTTAACGCACCAGCCAGTTAGGTCGAAAAATTAATTTATTAATAATATCTTAATTACTTATTGGCCTCCAACGTAACAGCGAAAATGACGCAACTCGGAACGACGTTATACAAGGACTCCCTGTAATTGCCTCTATGAATGTGTGTGCTTATGGAATGAGTGAGAGGAAAAGGGGGTAACAGGAGATTGGTAGCATATTTGCGATAAAAAAAGAAGAGAGTACGAGTATCAGCATTAAGTAACACAAAAAGAATGAGTGTATTCATTAACCTGGGCACTCCTCATCCCCATTTACAAGTGGGAGTAATGATTATGTATATAGATTGATATAATCCAAATCTACTTTTTTATCTTGAATTTCCTGGTCCTTCACCTGGTCATTTGCATTGTGGGTTTAAGGATTGTACCTTTGGGGCAACCTAATAATTTCATTTTAGTTAACAGAATTGTTCTCCAATACTCTCTTTTGCAACAACAATATTTTTCTCTTTCTTAATTTTTTTCATGGAATTGCATTGATCTATTTCTTTTTCCAGGAATTACTCTTTGTTTATGTCCAGTTCTCTATGTTGGCCATCTAGTACCACGCTCTGCTCATGTTCCCAGATGTTGTCCTATTGTGGGCTTGTGGTTGATGTTGTAGTTTAACCCTGTCATGTATTCTCCTTGACCTCTCCAGAGTAGAAAGTGATTGTTGAAAGCTGGTTATTTCCTGAGCTTTGATCGTTAACTTACGGGGTTGAGACACATTTGGCCATTCTTTAGCATCTCAATAAATCTTCCAATTCAAATCCTCGTTACCTCTTCGAATTCTGAGATTTTCTTCTCTTCCAGTAGTGCTCTTAGGCAAGTAAATTCTTGAGTTCTTGTTGACGCTCCACAGGCTGTCTTATTAAACAGCCATGGCCAGTCTTTGAATGGAAAAATTTGCAATGAATTATCTTGTGTGTCTTTATTTTGGCTTTCTGATTTTATAATACCTAGAATGGAGTTATACATTTCCCCTATTTATGTATGTTTCCTCAAGTCCGATGTGTTCTGGTGCACAGAACACGTCACTTATGCCATTAATTCCAGGACTTTTCGTTTCACTTCCTTGCTTCTGGAAGGACCCAATTTGAAACAAGTTCCATTCTCTCTTGCTTGCCCATTACGTGTAATTTCCCTTAACTACTCATTTAATGGATTAATCTTTTGATAACCTTCCCAAGAGAGCTCTTTCCCTCCTGGAAAGTGTCCAAAATCTTCATACAGTGTTGGGCTGAACTAAGAGGGAGTTCCTTTATTTTACAAGGTGCTAGTTACTCTTATCTTTAGTTTTCCTACTCTTATTAACTGATTCCCTACCCATTTTTAAGGTCTGCAGTGCGATTCAGTTCCTTTGCTATTAAAAAGTGTTACTCAGTACCAAAATTTTATCAAGATCAAATGTTTGTCTGTTCTTACAGCTTCTTAATCTATATGCAAAAGGAATAATCCTCCTTATGGAGGGGTGGCTTAATCAGAGCAAAGAACTTGACTATTAGGGGGAGAAATATACAAAGAAGGGGGTCACCAGTCCCTTTGCTTCACCCCATTTTCGTTGACTTTTATGACATGCAAGGGAACACAGAGGAGGTACTTTTGCCCAAGCAGGAAGTTTGGAGCTTGCCCTAGCTTAATTGGCTGTGTGCTTCATGGAACGTTTTTGCTAGTCAAGACATTTTACTTAAATGTTTTTAAAGTTAAGAAAGAGAAGTCTTTTATGGGTGCCTGGTAGGGTATGGTCTAGTTTGCTGTAAATATGTTGAACGATTCCTGCTCTGGTGACCTTTGCCTGTGGTCCATGTCACTTTTATGCACTCTCTACACTCTCAAAGATTTAGAATTTAGTTGTTTCGTTAGTTAGAACCTTATTTGATCAGTATTTCCTACTTCGAAGGAATGGTATAATAACCACGACATTTCAGAGTTATAAACCACTTCCATATTAGGACTCAAGATAGATATATTTGATGTTTTCTCGAACTTGCAAAACACCCTCAGCCTTTGGCACATACTACTAGGCATGTTATGTACAGCGTTTCCTTGATGGTGCCAGTATTATCTCGGGATTAAGCAGCAATATGTCTTTATAACATCGAACTAGCCCAGGGATCTAAAGGGAATTTTATATCTACCAGGGGTCATGGTAGCACTTTAGAGCACTCCGCTCAGGAAATGACAAACCTCCTTTTCAGCTCACTAGGGATGGTAGGAATGGCATCCAGCGTTAATTCTTCATTTCTAACCTATAAGTGTTCAACCTTTATTAAAATGGGGATTTAATGGTGACACATAAAAACAGCAAAAAATACAGCTGCACCAAACAATGCTGGCCATATATGTGGCATCAACTCCTCAACCATGCACAGCTAGTTATCTCACATCCAGCATAAAATTACTATCTGTTGAGTTTGAGGTAGTAGTAGTTCTGAGATTAAATTCTACTCTAAACCTTCTAGGGTGGTGAAAAGAACAAAATAATTTTCAAGCTGTCATAGTTGTTTTCAGAATAAATGATATAAGAGTATACTTCAAACAAAATTATGCTATTATCATGTTTGACTCCCAGGATAGAGTTCTCCTACTAAACTTATATTCTTATAAATATTTTAGCAAGATCACTAATTCCAATAAGGTTTGGAAAACATCATTTGTAATGTTACTGTATGTTATAGCATAAAGTCACAAACAACAATATACTAATCTAACTTCAGATGTCCTATATTTTTATGACATGTTATATTGACAATTTTGCAAATCTCTTGCTGCATCCCATATTAAAAATTTCAGAAATATTACTTGAATCTGCTTGAAGTAAGTAAAAGTCAATGATATATGCTTTGGGATCATGGGTAGCCAAATGGTTAGAATACTCGCCTTAGGATTTCAGACCCGTGAATGAGCCCACCGTGGGGTGCTAGGAAGGATATCCATCCTTAAACCCCCGGCCACACACTGTCCGTCCACCTCAACAAAGGAGATTGATATTGACAAATAAGAACATAAACACACACACGATATACTTCAGTCAAACCAATCACCATCGTAGCTCTATGTCACAATTAGGTCCACTTCAAAATGGGGTAGACAGAAACAGGTTGAAGCTGGGGATTAAGGCTGGATGCCCTTCTTAGCACCCTGGGCAGGATCCAACCAGTGTATGTCAGGTTCATCATTTCCCAATTTGCACACTCCACCAATGAGCTAAAGCCAACCATCAATCTTATCATGAATGAGTTATTACATCAGATATACATGCTGTTAGCTTTTATTTCTACAATCAAAACTTTTATCAATCGCATCCCTATTAGAATTTGAAAGCCCATTAAATGATGAAGTTTTGATTTCCCTAAGCAGATAATACCATTATGCATTATTCAAATACTATATCATATTTGTAGAATATTTTCTATTTCGTTTCGACTTCTAACTAATTACTCTAGAATGCAAAGTGCCAAGACAGCCAAAACTTTTAACTATTAATCCAGTGTCTTAAACGAGTACAGTGCTTCCATCATTACAATTGTTATAGCAGAATTTCCTTACTAATCACATTGGTCAAATTAGGATTTAATGGATAAAAGTGGATTATGTAGAAATAAAAGAGTACACTTGGTGTAAAAGGAATTACTGATGATGGTTTTGATAGTAGCATAAGGCCTGATATATATCCAGCAGCTACAATTAATGGTCACATCCATTCCAGTATATAAATAACAGCACTACGCTTTGCCATTTCCATGCTGTTCGGTTACATATAACCAACCCTCACAATTATATTTACTTTGGCACCCTTTAAAGGATTTCAAGTACCTGACCACCAATCTCACCCCTAAGTATTTATTACCTTTACGATAAATTACAACTTCACTGTCTGTAAACCCATTCTACTCGCCAGATGAGTCCCAAAACTGGTTGAGTTTGAATACTAACTTCTATTATCTTTCATATCCTAACGGGTATTTGCCAATTTATTTGCACCGTTTTATGTGTCACAATTAGTTCCCATTTGAATGGGGAGGGGCAAAGACATATTGGAGCAGAGGGATTTAGGCTAGATGCCCATCCTAGCATCAAGCGGTAGGCCCAAACACAGGTTTGTAATTTCCAGAGTAAAGAACTCATACCACTACCCTACAGAAATTTTGCCAACTTAACTATGTATGTATTTAAATCAAAGTTTACTGTTGCTCAATTGGAATATCCTCCCAAACCAGCCTTCTGAATGCCATGGTAGCTCAGTAGTAGTATGTGTGAGCCAGGAAGTGACTATTGCTGGCTCAATCCTACAGCGGGGTGCTACGAAGTGCATCCAATCTTTATCTTAGTTCCAACATGTCTGTATCCACCTCCTTGCAAATGGGGACAAATTGTGATACAAAAACGGTGCTTTCCTGACCATCATCCTAACTGCTAGTGTACACATGGTAAAAATAATAAAATTATTAAGTATCTGGAACCTCATCAACTGAGAGTAATAACACCAAACATTACAAAATCTAAACTTGAAGAATAACTCCAAAAAACTATGACAAAAATTTACTCTGCAAAAATTGCTCCAAAAATTTACTCTTTAAGGCCCTTGGTTTTCAAGGGACAGTTTCTTGACTCCAACAGTCTACTTCAAGTAAAAATAAAAAATCGGAAAGAGGTAGAATTTGTAAGCTCATTAAAAATAAAAGGAATGTAACACATACCAAGGGTGATAATGGTGTTTAATCTCTTATATTGTCATTTCAAAGAGAAAAATATTACAACCAAGAAAAATGTAATAAACAGGTATTGATGTTGATGCATAATTAACTTGAACAAGGAATTCAAGTCTTACAGATGGCTAGTGAAGTACTTACAATGTACAAAGAAACATAAAGCACAAAGTTTAAGTCAAACAACACATTTACCGTTTTATGTCACTATTGATCTCAATTCAAATAGAGGTGGACACAAACAGGCTGGAGCTGAGGATTTATAGCTGTATGACCTTCCTAATTGCCAAGCAATAGACATTAACTTAAGTATATCACTTCCATATTTGAGCGCTCTGACTGCTGTGATACAAGGTCCCTAGATAAAACAATATATTCAATATAAATACAATAAACCATATATTTCTCTACCCTATCAAACTTATTCCAGAAGTATGTAGGAATATCAACAACCCTAAGGAATACCTGTCTTCATATATAGAAACTACTAAGTTCTTTTTGGAATGTGAGACAAACTGATTAAGAGAAAATGGCTCCATTTTTAAATAACAAAATTTTAAAAACATCAAAAGATATCAAAGAATAAGAAACCAAACTGGAGTAAAAGACTCTCTATTAACATTCAGAGACGGAAAGAATATATTAAAAACTTAAAATATATACAGCACAGAAATTAAAATCTGTAACAATCAAGCAGTTTTAACAAATATTACCATTTTCTATACTAATACTAACAAAGAGGTAAAATCTTTCTTTGTACAGATACAGTATTAACAAACAACATAGTACTGAAACAATCCGGTCCACCAGCAGCATTTATTAAGTACAGTAAGAGATGTACAAAGACAATAAAGCAAATCTGTGATTACAAGCAATACTACCATCCACCAACTGCGCCTTCTTCATCCTCACATACAACATAGTTGATTCCCATTGCACCATTTTCCTCAGGACAATTAAGATTTTCTCGTCTTTCGGTGCCAACGTTTATATATTCCTCCACAGTGTCACCCAACGTAAGAATGGGTGATGGTGCTGGGGTTAAGTTGTCCCATGACAATGAAGGAGTGGGATCCGCAGTAATATCAAAGCTTTTCTGAGCTCTGGGCTTGCTAAAGTGCCTGCGAGTCCAGTATGTCTGTGTACTTCTTGTGGTTCGCTTACTGCTACCGGCAGTCTACATACAAAAATTAAAGCAATTTAGGTAGATACATGAAACTCCAAAATTATAGAAACATGATCTTTAAGAGAGAAAATTGCATTTATTTCTATTTTCCATTATCAAAGAAACATCACCAATGGTCATATATGCCCTAATATAATATAGACACTACCTCAACAGGTTATCAGGGCAAGTAAAAACTCTAGGGCCCTGCAAGGGTATCAAAGTTAATGATGGGTGACTTATTCCAGCAAAACTGGATATGAGATATAGTGCGTATTCCAGTTCAATATAAACAAGCATCTGTTTCTATTTATGTTTTTTTCGTGTACAGGCCCGATGAGGGTAGATTTATATTTTCTGTTTTTTGCCTGTTCTGGTGTCACAATCATAAAAAAAGTAACATTAAGACAGTTTCACCACCACCGATATATATAGCATATTAGAAATGAAATAGGTTTAGGATAAAAGCAGTGTGTACTCCTAGTATAATAAAATGTAAAATATAATTAAACCATACAGCGAGCTACATATATCAATGAGATATACAACAAATGATTAAGTTTCTCAAAATGAAAGGGAGAGAGAAAGAAGTAGAAGGTCTATCTTAGTGAAGGTTGGCCAGCAATTTTTATATCAAAGACAGGTACGTAATACACCCAAACTGTAAAATATTGCCAAAATTGTAGATAATTCATACGTCCATCACAACTGATATTACAGAGGAAGAATGTTTACTCTTTAAGGATGCAAATAAAAAAAAATGAGAGTAAAAAATTATTAGAACTAATACTAAATGTTACTAAAATTCTGAAAAGGCAGGATTGTCACTTACTCTAATGTCAGGATGTCTTCCACAGGACTGACAAAAGTCATATTTTTTGGACATGTCTCTTTTCAGGAGATTGCATCTTACTGTTGTGGGACTGAATACTGAAGAATGCGGTAACATATTTGGACTAGTTGGGTATAATCTGTGGTTACTCTGTAAATTCAGTATGAGATCTGCTATTAGAATGCTTCCAAAACCTTGAGAAATTATGACATGCACTGGGTGCAAAGTAACAATATTGATTAGCCATGTTTTGAGTCTATGGACATTCAGAAGTTTAAGGTAGGCACAAATTAATTTCTGTGAAGCAGACTTTCATGCTGAAGTATTAAAATTATAGTGGAATGATGCCATTATTGCCAAACTGATTTGAATAATTTGAATTTTTTAATTTTTCTAACTTCTGTATTTTCTGTTCCTCACCAAGTTGCTTCCTCTGATGGAACCTTCTGTTTATAGTCTGACTTTTTCCAACTTGGTTGTGCTTGGCTAATAATAATAATAATAATAATAATAATAATAATAATAATAATAATAATAATAATAAAAATAATAACAATAATAACAATAATGTTAAAAGCACACTCATACAAAGCCTCAAGTATGATACACTTGCTAAAGTCAGCCAGGCAAATATAAAGCTACTTTACGAATATATAAGAACATCAGTACAATCCATACATGGTAAACATGTTCATTATCATAGTATCTAAATCAATCTCTGAAAAGAGATCCTAACTCTACAGCTAAGAATTACTAATAGTAAACTTTGGAGCATGTAAAGATGAGTAAAGCCATATCTCCGCAAAGTTCAATAACCAAGTAAATTGTTAGCATAGGTGACTTGCCTTGTAAACATGAATAACCCTAGAGCACCATGGGGTTCCTCTTTCTTACAATATCTTGAAATCTTAGTAATGCAGAACAGCTAGTTGTGTTCAAATGAACATTTTATGTAATTTAGATTTTTTGATACAGAAAGAAGTACGCTTCACATACAGTCATTCAAGAAAATTCATAAACAGTTTGAATGAAGCTGAGAAAAAATAGTTTATTCTCTAAACTAAATAGTCAACACTAAACTATATACCTGTTTCCTTGACCAGCTTAGTTTGCAAAGTTATGGAGAAACTACTAAGAAAATACATCTCTTTTCACTTGGAATTCTTCAACTTTTTGTCAGTGAGACAACATGACTTCAGAGAAGGTAGATCAACAGTAACAAACTTATTAGAATTTTACGATGAGGTAAGCTGAATCTTACGGAAAAGAGAGGGCTGGGCAGATTGCATATTCCTAGACTTCCATCAAGCATTTGACACTGTCCCACAAGGGAGACTTATTAAGAAGCTGCGAGCAATATTGAGAATAAGTGGAAATGTCATGGAATTGATAAAAACTTACTTAGAAGGAAGGGAACAGATGATTAGAGTAAGACACTCAGTGTCTGAACGGAAAAGAGTTAGTTGTGAAGTTCCACAGGGTTCAGTTTTAGGGCCACTTTTATTCCTTGTATTTGTAAATGACCTATTCATGAATATGCTTCCAGATGATGCAAAGACTGTGAAGAAGGTAAGAGACGAGAACAATGGTAGAGAACTTCAGGAAGACCTAAACAGTTTGCATGAGTGGTCAGAAAAGTGGCTAATGAAATTCAGCACTTCTAAATGTAAGGTAATGAGAATGGGTACAAGTCCAAGAAGGCCCAAATTTGACAACTTAATGGCAGGAGCAAAACTTCAAGAGACGGAGAATGAGAGAGATCTAGGAGTAAACATACTGGCTGTTTTGTCTCCAGAAATGCATATAAATGGCATAGTAAGGGCACCATATGCATTCTTAGCAAATGTAAGGATAGCCTTCAGGCACATGGACAAGGAAATGTTCAGAAGTATTTATGTAACCTATGTGAGGCCAAAGCTTGAATATGAAGACCCTTTTTGGAAGCCACACTTGAAAAAGCACATAGTTAAGCTGGAAAAAGTTCAAAGATATGATGCGAAACTGGTGAAAGAAATAAGCAATCTCAGTTACAAGGAGAGTCTGAGGGAAATAGACTTACCATTACTCGAAGCTAGAAGAATATGGTGATGGTTTTTAAATTCCTTCATGGTTATGACAGAGTGGATAGGGATCGATATATTGATATGGCTAGCACCAGAACTAGAAGTCAGAGTTTGAAGCTTTGAAAGAAAACTTCTTTGAAGGATAAAAGGAAGTACTTTTTTAGTGTAAGAGTAGTTGATAATTGGAATTTGCTAAGCGAGGAGGTAGTTAATGCTAACTCAATCCGTAGTTTTAAGGACAAGTATGATGAGTATCACTTAAGTACAAGATGGAATCGACCAAAAGACGGAAAGTTACGAGCTTGAGGCTCTTTCCTTAAGAACAATTAGGTAATTGCATATACAATGACGGCAATCTCCCCTGTAAGGGAGGTGGCAAAGTCAAAGCACACACATTCAGCAAAAGCTAATATACATTGATCACTCCTCTTAGTTCCCTAGGGATAAAGGGCTGCCATGATTCCCCCCCACCACCCGGCTTGGGTCACCCACAGGGTTGTGGGTAATGATCTTCCTTTGTGAGGCACAACAACCATGGTTGCTTTATCTCCACTGCTACATCTCTTGGAAACCCCTCCACACTCACCCTTACAAGTTTACTGTTTAAAGTATATATAATGCGATTATTAAATTAATTTAATTGGTATACCAATATGAGTAAGTGATAATAATTATGTTACATATGTATACATTTCGTAAAAGCAATCACTCATCTCTAGATTAAATACTAGCTATTTTCTAAATGTTACAAAATACATACCTGACACCTAGAATCATGATGTTCAGCAAACTTAATAGGTGATCTACCTACTGATTCAAGGGTGGAATCGTGCATAGGGGAAGTCTCAATGATTTCAGGAAGTACACACACATTTCTACGACTCGTTTCCAGGTTGCCGTGTTTTCTGCGACAGCTAAAGTCTCTTTCAGCGTTGCCATACGAAGGCACAGAGTGATGTAATGAACTGTTACAATGTACACGATGGTTACTGGTGTGATGATGATGAACACTGTCATCAGTAGGTAAAGGTCTTTGCTGCATTAAATTAGGAGATCCACAACTACTAGAACATGCCATGGGTTGATCTTGAAACTGCTTGATCAGCATTTTTTTCGCACTACTTTCTGATTTTGTCGATGATTTGCTCTTCTGTAGATGCTGCTCTGGTGTCTGATGTGTAGGTACAATAGAACTTTTATGAAACTGAACATTTTTACTACAGAGAGAAAGATCAACACCTTCATAGTTCTGCTCATTGTTTGATGATGCAGATTCAAGATCAACATCTACAAAGCCTGAACTGTGATGTTGATGACAAGGATTGGAATCTTTGGGTAACAACTTTGCAGCAAATGATTTTTTAAAACTAGGTAATTCTGAACGTAACCAAGATTTACTTTTCTTTCCTTCAGTCGCATGAGGCTCTCTCTTTCTTGATTTAGAAAGACTAGATACCTCAACCACTCTTGGTATGGCTCCAGATTTGTTCTGGATGTTCATTTGCTGAGAATCATAAGGAGGACTTGGAGTCCAACTACGTGGAGCTGGAAGTGCTGGGAGCTGATCTACCCGATAAGAAGCCCCTAATCCTAAACCTTTTGATACTCCTGAAAAAAATATATATAATTACTATAAATACAATAACATATCTCATATATATGTTTTAGCTTCAAACTATTCATCTAGGTAAAGTTCTTATTCCTCTTAAAGAAAATTAAATTAAATATAGGTGTCCCTATATTTCACAGCTTTAAATAGTGAAACTTTGAATAAGTTCAGCCTGCAGATACAATACATACATAAAAAATATTCAATTCCTAAGTAAAGTACACTAATCCAGGTATAAATTTAGAATAAAAAAGAGGTTGCAATTAAATTAATTAGATAGAATACACAATTTTATTTTAATTTTTTAACATTCCATATTTATGACTTACATTGGGAGTGGTGGAGTCAACTGACAGTGTAAGATGAGGGACAACTATACTAATGTATTACAATATATATACTCTTCGCCTTAATAAGCAAAAACGAACAAATCTATAATAACGTAAAATTTCAGTAGCTAGTTGAAGGGAAAGCAAATGGGAATGCCATATGCTTTGGTACTAACTAGGGACAGATGGATGAGGCATTCATCACGAAAGTGCAGATACAAATATACCCCAACATCAAATGAAGAAAATTAGAGTAGACAAGGCTAGTGAAATTAACGAGAAAATAAGAAATCTATAATCATGGTCAGCAAAAACAAAGAGATACTACCTAAATCCGTTTTAATATAATCAGAACCTAAGCTCTGTAGTCAGTGCCTGAAATAGATACTCATTAAAATAAGATTATCAAAAAACACCAACCAGTATTATTGTTAAAGATAGTAGATTCATGATGATGCCCCACACAGTTATCAGAGCTACGTATGCATCCAAGCTCAATCATTTCCCTGTGGGGCGGAAAGCCATAGGCATCTTGGTTGTAGCTCTGGTGAGGTTGAAGATGCCAACACCATTTTCTCCTTTTCCTTTTCCTGTTCCATAGAACACATAGCCAGATGATCATCGCAATTAAAGCCATGCCCACAACTGTTCCGAGCACTGCGATTATTATTATTAATAGCTGAGACACTGTCCCTTCTGTTCAGAAGAGATATGGTTTATTTCAATACTTTTCTGCATGAGCTTTTTGCAAGATGTAAAGGAAAGTGCATTTTTAGTGTAATATAGTTGATAATTGGAATCTGCTCAGCAAGCAAACAGTAACTGCTAATTGCACACATATTTTAAGGATAAATGTGAGGAGCAGTGAGTAAAATATGCACAGGACAAGACACTACTGATAGTGATTGAAACCAGAACTCTGCAGCAAAGTTTCCTATCCAATATTGCATCAGCAAGCTTTAAACTTCAAGCTTTAGGTAACTTTAATGTGATACATCATACGTCGAGACTAGACTCATTAAAAACAATAAAAAAGTATTTAGAATTCTATATAATACATCATATGTCTACACTAAACTCATATATAAAAAGTGTAATCAAGATTCAAGCATTCAGAATTATATATGATACACCATAAGTCTAGACTAGGCATATATAATTAAATTTATCAATAAAAAACCTCAGCATTATATGATGCACCATATGTCTACACTATGTTCATATATAATAAAACTAATCAATAAAACTATAAGATCTGGGAATGCTGAACAACAATAGCCTGAGAAAATGATAAGTTCAAGGGAGCACCATTTTTCTTCATGAAAACATGTCAAGTAATGTAATTGTCTAGCCATGCTGTTTAGTCAATGGGGCAACAAGTTTAATTCAGGCGCAAATAAAGTTTAATTAAGTGGACTTTGATAATTAAATAGAAAAATTTTATTGGAATATTGCTAGCATTGCTATCCTGAGTTGTACCATTTTATATAATTTCATTTATTACTATCTTTTCATTTTCCATTCTCTCACCAAGTTGCATCCCCTGTTGGAGCCATTTGGGATATAGTCTTAGACTTTTTCTAGCTGGGAGAGTTGTCTGGCTTATAATAATAATATTAATAATAATAATAATAATAATAATAATAATAATAATAATAATAATAAAAAATTAATAATACAATATTAATTAAACTAATAAGAAAAATATTTTAAAAACTGCAAGAAAAAGAGCAAAGTTACTAAATAAGTCATGGTAGTAAGGGAATATAACCTTGCTCCAGAAATTCAGTCAATACTGTACACAGTTCTTCTCCAGAGCTCAACAATCCAAGCTCAGCATTGGAGATAAAGAAGTCTGGGCACTCACTCACCATGTGCCAATTTGCCCTTATGCCAACACTCACAGCTGACTTTCTTTGCCGCCGCAGTGCAGAATGTTAGTTCATAATTTTATATTAGCTAACTATTGGGTACGGGTACTATATAGCAAAGTTAGTGCTATTGATTAGTCTTTATATCTATGATCCATTTAGTCACCTGCATTATATATGTCTTTTTTTACTGCGTTAGGATTTGTTAAAAGTTCTGTCAGTGCTGATTGCTTTTCCTCGACTGACAGAACCCAAGATGAGTACATTTAATTTTTTTCTCTAGCTGCAGTCACCTACAATATGAAGCAAGCTGCTCATCTTTGGTTGATCAATCTCTTCCTTAATACTTGGATGGTTAAGGATATCAGCAAGAAATTAACAGTAATCTACTGTGTAACCACCTACACTTGAACATTTAAGAAAATGACCATATGAGTTAGCTTTTAAAGCTTGTTGGTATTCTAAGGCAGTTGGTATAGAGTTTTTTATTCTTAAATAGATAAAAATAATTTTCCTTGGCAATGTTTGGTGGGAGCTTGACAAGAGAAAGTATTAGCGAAATTTGTCAAAATAATTAATTAGAAAATGAAGGATGATAGTCGAGGATAATTTCATGCATAAATTTAACTAGATTCTATTGCACCTTATCCCCAATAACTATATTACTGAAAACCCAGGTTACCCGCTTAAGATAAATATTTTCCTCATAACAAAATTACTTGAGTTTATTTAATGCAATACTTAGATGTCATATAGTCATACTACTTGTTTAATAATTCATTGAACGAGGATGTTGTAAGTAAATAATATTTATTTCCTTCACACCCAATCAAATAATAATGTCCTGAACATATTAAATGGCTGAAGAAAGTTAAAGCATCATACACTCATTTTATCAAAATACTATTAACTCATATAAGCTTTTGTCAGTTCTGGAGTGAGCGACATTTTTTGTCACACTGAAATGATTACATTTTGCTGACATGCTTAACTGACACTTCCTTCAATGGCAGCCTAAACTTTCTTCAAATCTACATCGCCCAAAGGGACGATATTGCCTCTCACTAGTATTTTTGGCTAGAGTTTTCGTTTGCCTGTAGAGACAAAATGGTGCCTGACAATCATATGATCTGAAGTAAAGAATCAAACAAGCCCACTTGTGACTGATCATGGCTAAACTCTTCTTTATCTAAGGTTCTGCTAAAGGTGGTTCATACATCTTCCTTTGCAAAAGGCGTGTGCCAAACAGGAAATCTTGGGTTTTGCCAACATATTATAAAGGGGGGTTGTCACTAGCTAGAGGACTGGTTTTCAAAGTGGTTTTCACATCGGTTCACAATAAGTTTCATTGCCCAGGTTGTTGTTCAAGATTAAATAAATATATTGACTGTCAAGATCTGAGTACAGTATTCTGACATCTAAACTTCTTATATCTTGGGTTTGTATAAATGTTGGGATCGTAACAAGTTACCAGTAAACTGGCACATGTGGGTGTAGGGGTAGTAAACCAGCTGTGGCTGTCAGAACTGACGTCAGAGGAACCTTGCCCATTTACTCATTGAGTAACCCAAGTAGGATGGTGGGAGAAAAATGTGGCAACCCTTTATCTCCAGGGAGCTAAAAGGAGTGATTGATGTATGGGTGGTTCTGGTATATGTGTGTGCTTTGAATTGGCCAACAACTTACAAGGGTGTTTGCAGTCATTGTACAGTATTTGTATATACTAATGAAGCGCAGTTTAGAAGTATGCACAAGAGCTAGCTGGGGAGGGTAAGAAGAGGGTAATATCCAGAAGCACACGGAAGTCATCATTATATTTTTGGGATCACTATTCAAAGAGTATTGTCTTGAACACAGTCTTTCATAAGGGCAAATATGCTCTTCTGAAGCCACGATGTATGGAAAAAGAGAATGACTTCCATTCAAAGGGCTCACCATCTAATCTGATATTCATGAAATGATTTGTACAATAGACTTAAATGATAGTTAAATTTGCAGTTTATTTTGATATAAAACTGCATGGTGATAGGGCATCTTATATAAATGGAGATGAAATAGGTAGAATTCACCTATGTGCAGCCAATAAAACATCATTCAAGCTCATTTTTTCCCCTCCCATATAATGGAGGTGAACATACATAAACAATTGTATTACCTGTGTCATAGGATGGAGCTAAAAAAAATACTTTTTTTTTTCAGAGAACCAATAGAAATGATGAGATTGAACAAGGTATCTTGGAGCCCTAAAATTTAATTTTTCTGTGATAGCTGTAGACAACTTGCTAACTATCGGGAGCTTTTACGAATACCCACTGCATATTATGTGGATATATAAAAGCATTTTATAATAATAATAATTATAATGATAAAAGATCAGGGGATGGGGCCTCATTAAGAATGCTGTACACAAATGTTAATGGGGTAGATGGTAAGGCAGTAGAATTAAAGAATAGGATTTGTAACAGGCAGAATTAGTAGCAGTTACAGAGACTACGTTAAGTGGGGACATAAAAAGTGTCACAGTTTTTCCTAAGGGCTTCAGAATATTAAGGGTTGAAAGATCTGAGAGGACTAGTGGAGGGATAGCACTGCTCATAAGTGAAAGATTTCAGGTTGAAGAAATAAGCTTTGCTATAGAAAATGAGTTCAAGGAATTTATTGTTGCTCGGATAAAAACTAGGTCAGAAAGCATTATAAAACCTGTTGTATATAACCCAAAAAGTAACAATCATAGGCTAGAAGTTTATGAGGAAAGTCAAATAGGTACTACTGAAGTTATAAACTCAGTTGTTAACATTGCACGGGAGAGAAAATTTGGGATTTGATTAGCTATGAGAGATTTTAATCATAGACAGAGAAATTGAATAAATCATGACATACAATGGTGAGGACTCATTTAGGGTAAGATTTCTAGATTGCATACAAGGGAATTTCCTACATCAACATGTACTGGAACCAACGAGGGCCTGGGGTGGGGATGAGCCATTGCTAATTGATATTGTATTCACAGATAATGTATTGGATATTGAAAAAATTGAGTATAAAGCACTGTGTATTGTTCATGGAGTTTATCATCGAAGATGTTCTGCCTGAAAGTAAAGGCACTGAGGACACGAGGAGGAATTATCTGAAAGGAGATTACATCAAAATTAATGAGCTGTTTGCAGTTATTGCCTGGATGACCTTATTTAACAATAAATCTGTACAAGAAATGTACGTCATCAATTGTGATGAATATGGGAAGATAGTAGATTGTTGCATACCATCCACCAAAGTAGGAGTTATTCATACCAGAGAGACATGGTTCAATAATGAGTGTAAGAGAGCTAAGGATTGGAGAGAAAATACTGATAAAAGGCATAGGAGGAGAAAAAAACATAAATGCCTGGCAGACTTATAAAAGAGCAAGATATGATTACCTAAGCAAATGAAGAGAGGCAGAGAGAGACTATGAAAGGGATATCACCAGGAAGGCTACAGAAAACCCCAAACTTTTGCTCAGTTTTATCAGAGGAAAACTGAAGGTAAAAGAACAGGCTTTAAAGCTATAGAAAGTGGATGGAAGCATCACTAAGACAGAAGAAGAGATCTGCAAAGAATTGAACAAGGAGTTTCAGTCAGTATTTGCAGTAGAAAATACCCCACCTCCTCAGATTGCAGAGAGAGGAGCTCATGGGCCGGCATTAGAAAACATCATCATTTAAGCCACATAGGTATGCAAAGCGCTGATGAGGAGAGATGCCAATAAAGCTACAGGTCCTGATGATATATCCCCTTTTGTACTTAGGAAATGCACTAAATCAACATCCGCGGCACTAAGTATCATAATTGAAAAGTCGTTGGAATCAGGGTAGATTCCGAGATGCTGGAAACAAGTGAACGTGGTACCTATCTTCAAACAGAGAAGGAGGGATAAGGCTCTAAACAATAGACTTGTTTCCTTGACCAGTATAGTTTGAAAAGTTTTGGATAAACTACTAAGAAAACACATCTCCCTTCACTTGGAATCCATCACTTTTTTGTCAGTGAAACAACATGGCTTCAGGGAAGGTAGATCAACAGTAACAAACTTATTAGACTCTCATGATGAGAGAAGCTGAATCTTACAGGAAAGAGAGGACTGGGAAGATTGCATATTCCTAGACTTTCAGAAAGCATTTGACACAGTCCCATAATGGGAGACTTATTAAGAAGCTGCAAGCAATGGTGAGAATAGGTGGATATGTCTTAGAATGGATAAAACATATTTAGAAGGAAGGGTACAGAGGGTTAGAGTAAGACACTCAAGTGTCTGAATGGAGAAGGGTTAGTAATGGAGTTCCACAGGGTTCAGTTTTAGGGCCACTTTTGTTCCTTGTATATGTAAATGACCTATCAGTCTGTAAATTTATTCATGAATATGTTTCCAGATGATGCAAAGATTGTGAAGAAAATAAGAGACGAGAACAATGGTAGAGAATTTCAGGAAGGTCTAAATAATCTGCATGAGTGGTCAGAAATGTGGCTAATGAAATTCAATACTTCTAAATGTAAGGTAATGAGAATGGGAACATGTGCAAGAAGGCCCAAACTTGACTACTCAATGGCAGGAGCAGAACTTCAAGAGACAGCGAATGAGAGAGATCTAGGAATAAACATACTGATAGATTTGTCTCCAGAAATGCATATAAATGGCATAGCAAGGGCAGCATATGCTTTCTTAGCAAATGTAAGGGTAGTCTTCAGGCACATGAACAAGGAAATGTTCAGAAATATTTATGTAACCTATGTGAGGCCAAAGCTTCAATATGCAGCCCCCTTTTGGAATCCCAACTTGTAAAAGCACGTAGTTAAGCTGGAAAAGGTTCAAAGACATGCCACGAAACTGGTGCCAGAAATACGCAATCTCAGTTATGAGGAGAGGCTGAGGGAATTACTTACCATCACAAGAAACTAGAAGAATGAGAAAGGATATGGTGACAGTTTTTAAATTCCTTCATTTTTATGACAGAGGGGACAATGATCGAGACTTTGATATGGGTGGCACTAAAGCTAGAGGTCACAGTTTGAAGTTTCGTAGGAAAACTTCTTTGCAGGTTGTAAGGAAGTACTTTTCTAGTACTTACCTAATTGTGTTTACGGGAAAGAGCCCAAAGCTCGTATCTTCCCGTCTCCTCATCGGTTCCATTTTATACTTAGTGATACTTATTATACCTGTCCTTAAAACTATGGATTGAGATAGCATTAACTACCTCCTCGCTTAGCCAATTCCAATTATCAACTACTCTTACACTGAAAAAGTATTTCCTTACATCCTGCAAACAAGTTTTCTTACGAAGCTTCAAACTATGACCTCTAGTTCTAGAGCCAGCCATATCAAAATATCGCTCCCTATCCACTCTATCATAACCATGAAGGAATTTAAAAACTGTCACCATATCCCCCCTCAATCTTCTAGCTTCGAGTGATGGTAAATCTAATTCCCTCAGCCTCTCATCATAACTGAGATTGCCTATTTCTGGCACCAGTTTCGTGGCATGTCTTTGAACTCTTTCAAGCTTAGCTATGTGCTTTTTCAAGTGTGGATTCCAAAAGGGGGCTGCATATTCGAGTTTTGGCCTCACATAGGTTACATAAATATTTCTGAACATTTCCTTGTCCATGTGCCTCAAGGCTACCCTTACATTCGATAATATTATTAAATGTAAGAGTAGTTATGATAATTGGAATTCGCTAAGAGAGGAGGTAGTTCATGCTAACTCAATCCATGGGCTTATGGACAAGTATGATATGTATCACTAGGTGTAGTAGGTTAGCCCATGCCATCATCCACCCGTTGCAATACTACAGCTGATGGGTCTTTTGGATTTGCATAAGACTGTCTAGTACAGTTTGATGTTGTCTTCCTTCAGTTACGGTTATTTTCCTATGTTTACATCATCACAGAATATTCTTGGATATTCGTTACACATCTAGTATCCCTTCGCATCTGACAAGTTACAACACTCCCCATGTCTCTTTACTTTAAGTTTTCTTCATTCCAAGGTCCGACGAGGGGAGCTTTATTTTATTTTTATTTTTTGGCCCGTCCTGGTGACAAAAAAATAAAGAAAAAAGTTCAAAATGGAACCGACCTGGAGACGGGAAGTTACGAGTTTGGGGTTCTTTCCCGTAAGCACAATTAGGTAACTACACACGTGTGTGTATATCTATCTATCTATCTATCTATCTATCTATCTATATATATATATATATATATATATATATATATATATATATATATATATATATATATTATTTTTTTTTATTTTGTTTCCATAGCTATCATGTCTTACCCCCTCAATGGGAGGCTGGGGATGATAACAATAAACATTTATTTTTCAGAGCGAAACCAAGTCAAAACCACAACACTTTAGAAGTTACAAGATCCAAATTTGTCTACCCTAACCAAGCATGGCATAACAGTGTAATTAAAAGGCAAACTGGAATAAGGCCACTCATATGCGTGGGCAAAGACAGGTTGGAGCTAGGGCATTAGGGGTAGATGCCCTTCCTAACGTCGTACGGTGGCTCAATTGTGGATCTGTCACTTTCGAGTCGATTGTTCTAATCACTGCACTACTAAAAATATTTGTTCTAGAATTTTTATCCCTTTTTGGTACGTGTTCTTGTTGGAGGTTTCAATTAATGACTTGATATAAGGTTATTTACTAACCCATTGCCTATATTCCTTCCTGGGGCACGAATGTATTCCCAAACAAGTGTAATGATGTCCAACACAACTCTCGACACCCTCTCTCACTGAAAGATAGCACAATACTAACTGGCCAACTGCTAGAAAAATGTAAACAAACCAAGGAAGCGGAAATTTGAAATTCTGATGTTAAAAGAGATCAGTTAAGGAATAGACATGCCATGTGTTTATAGCGGCCATCTTGGATTTATTGAGCCAAGTCTTACAAAAATATAAGTATTTATAGCTATCTTATGACTTAAGTGTGTCTTTATTATTTTTTTTTTTTGCAAGTGCACTTAAGGGTGTTTTATCAATATATACATGCATGATAGCATGAATATTCCTTTCTTTTTGCAGTTATAATAATAATAATAATAATAATAATAATAATAATAATAATAATAATAATAATAATACATACATACATACATACATACATATACCTTGGCTGTTTCCCCCTTAAATTGGGGGGTAGCCGACATCAAAAAAGGAAAACAGTTTGGGGAGAAGTTATTCTCCCCTCTACTCCCCCTCTTCTTTGACGTCTCACAGAAGGTTGGTATAAGGGGGGGGATTCCTAGTCCCCCCGCCTCGTCCACTTTTAGTCGCCTTTTACGACACGCAGGGAATACGAAAATAGTAATAATAATAATAATAATAATAATAATAATAATAATAATAATAATAATAATAATAATAATATTTTATTTTACGCTTCTGCTTGATGAATGTAATTTCAAAGTTATATCTTAAAGCGTGATATTTCGACAGTAAAAGGTACCAATTTTATTATTGGAAAAGAAATAATAAAATAATCACTTTCATATTATTAAATGCCGTCAATCTTGAAGGCATCAGTTATATTTATAAGACGGTGGCTTGATCAATGTAGGACGTTCGCAGATGAAACTGTAAAAAAAATATATTCCTCATTAATATTTGTCTTTTTATATATTATCTAAGTCTATGCTGCTAGACAGCATGTAGTAGGTTGGGCCATGGTCCCAGCTGCCTGTTGCGATACTACAGCTGAAGGTCTTTTGGACTTAAATAAGACTGTCCAGAACAGTTCGATATTAATTCTTCTTTCAGTTACGATTCTTTTTCTATTGCCAACATCAACACCGAATATTCTTGGATAATCGTTACACATGTCTTGTTATCCCTTCACATCTGACAAGTCACTACACTTTGCATCTGCATTTTACTTTATGTTTTCTTCGTGGCCAGGCCTGATGAGGGCGAGTTATTTGATTATTATTAATTTTTTTTTTTTTGGGGGGGGGGCGTCCTGGTGTTACAGTCATAAAATAAAAAGAAAGGCTCAACAGATTACAGTTGAACCTACCCAGGAGGTCAAGAAGAACTGGGACCTAACTTTTATCAACAGCAAAGAAAGTTTAGGTTAAGCCAGGTTAGGTTAGAATATTCAATTGGAACTTAAGCTCAAATTCTAACCTAACTTAATATAACCTAACCTTTCCTTACTTTTGTAAAAGGTAGCTCCCAATTCTTCCTGAGCTCCACTACATATATCATATATTTAACAGAAATAAATATTTTTTTTTCGATCATTACAGATTGCACTGATATAAACTATGACTCATTACAGGAAATTAGCACAGGCATACATACTGGTCTTTGTACGTGCAAACTTCGTCATTCCAAGCATAATTGAATTCCTTCTTCATTTCCACGCAGTCTTCACTACCTTTTAATCCCAAGACTCCTCCTGACATGCTCGGCTGTTCATTTCCCCACCTAAATAGTTTAGAAAAATGATTTGTACTTTATAGGAAATTTGTCTTATTAACTGTAAAATAACGTTATATATAGACCAAGTTAATTTCATCCAGTTGATATACTTATATTAATGTCTTATTTAGACACAAATAATTTCTAGAGACAACTCAGAAACTGCACATGCATATTTGTGTCTTACCGTCTAAAAGAAGAATGACTGCCGCTCTGCCATGCGAATTTACTTTCATTGATGATTTTATTTAGGCCTATCCAGTGGCTCTCTTCTAAGAAACCTGTCGTTCGATAATAATGTTAAAATTATTAATAAGCTAACAATACTAGAAGGTCTTTTTCCTTTAATTAACTTTTGTAATCAACTCAAAATCAGCTTTTTATCCTTATAATTATGAAATCTCCTGATTGTTTCACACTGGAAACAAATCTAGAAACATTACAGAAGAGAAAAAGATATTTTTTTAATGTTTTATGTCTCCTTTTGGAGGTGGACAAAGATGGACTGAAGATGGGGAATTTAGGCTGGGTGCCCTTCTTAACACCTCGCCGTGGGCTCAAACGTGGGTCCGTTACTTCCCGAGTCAAGCTTTCTATCTCTGTGCTACGACAATCAGAGAGTAAACGTATATCTGATCAATAAAAAGCAAATGTAAGAAAATAGACAATTGCTATTACTCCCAACTCTTCCTTTTTTGCTAGTGCCATCCATGTTTCTGTTATTACTTAGAGAACTCATAATTAGTGCTTAAAATGTTGTCGTTACTTCAGCAGATGCATGACTCTCACCAGCTAAAAACTTGTGCTCTTCTTCATCTTCAATGGTTGTGAGGTTGGATCCCATGATTTCACACTGAACTTGCGAGTCGTCCCATCTAAGCTTGTCTGGACTGAAGTAGTAACAAGACTTCCCAAACCCTTCCCATCCAAAATGACAACTTCTCGTGTTCCTGAAAGCCTCTTCTACCGGAATACTGCAGACAAATCTAGTAGGAAGAGAGTATGATCAAATAACTAACCTGATAAAAGATGAAGGCAGAATCAGTATTCAAGAGCTGTAGTAGAGTTAGAATTTTCCGTTTGTTTACTGTAAGTGAATAATTCTCTTGACTTCCATGCACTTTAGAAGAATCTTGTTCCAAATGCTTAGAGGAGGAACTCTTAAATCATTAAATAATCTAAAGCAATAGTTACTTAAGAAACCGACAACTAACACCAATCATTTTAATCATAAACTATCCCTCTGTCCGTTCATCCTGTTCCATATCAGCTCCAGCCTGTCTGCTATTCTGGATGTTCATCTGAATATCTCCTTTTATGAGATAAACCATTTTATTACCTACCTCCTTTTTAACTCACACCGTTCATCATTCCAGTCAAATTGTCTCTTTTGGTCCATTTCAACACATTCCTCGCTTTTTCCAAGAATCCATGGTTGTTTGCTTCCACTTGGTTCTCCGTGGGCCCAACTAGGATGAATAAAGTTCATATGAAGAGCAGTCTTATGGAAGCAGAGAATTATATATTATTATTATTATTAATATTATTATTATTATTATTATTATTATTATTATTATTATTATTATTATTATTATTATTATTATTATTATTATTATTATTATTATTATTATTATTATTATCAGTAGCAGTAGTAGTAGTAGCTCACTCACCTTGTATAATTTCTTGTTGTATTGTCTGGCCATATATACAATGATTTTCCTATCTGTTTGTATCCGATCCATGTATTGTCAACCAGCTTACCTAAAGAAATTAAAAATGAAGATGATCTAGAGTAATATACTATATCTTGAGTCTCCGCAAAGGTCTGTCTCTCCAAGCTTGTAACTCATCCAGTACTCTTACTCCGAAACAACTCGAATTAGATATAATGATATAAACCAACCAGTCTCTTTCAAGTGATTTATCATATGGTATTTCTTGAATATATGCGATAACAAAATTTCTAGCTTACTTTTAAGAAACTTTTGTTGAAAAGAACTGGATATGATGGCAAGTGTTCCTCCCATGACACTGCAGAAATCTTTGCCTTGCTCCCAGCTCCCTGCACTGTTGGAGAGAAAGTAGCAAGTACCCCCAGCACAGGACCAGCCCCGTGGACAGGCTTTGTCTGTCGTGGGAATAACTACTTGAGGTGGAGACAGCTCGGTGATGTTGAAAGTACCTGAAATAGGTTGGGCTATTAGAAACAACGCCTTTATGTGTGTGTGAGTGTGCATATATATATATATATATATATATATATATATATATATATATATATATATATATATATATATATATATATATATATATATATATATATATATATACACACACACACACACAAAGGGATCGATATTTTGATATGGCTGACACTAGAACTAGAGGTTATAGTTTGAAGCTTCGTAAGAAAATTTGTTTGCAGAATGTAAGGAAGTACTTTTTTAGTGTAAGAGTAGTTGATGATTGGAATTCTCTAAGCGAGGAGGTAGATAATGCTAGCTCAATTCATATTTTTAAGGAAAAGTATGATAAGTATCACTAATTAAAATAAATGGAACCGACGAGGAGACAGGGCGTTACGAACATGAGGCTCTTTTCCGTAAACACAGTTAGGTAATTACACACACACACACACACACACACACACACACACACACACACACAGGGTTCAGTTTTAGGGCCACTTTTGTTCCTTGTATATGTAAATGACCTACCAGAGTCTGTAAATTCATTCTTGAATATGTTTGCAGATGATGCAAAGATTGTGAAGAAAGTAAAAAACGAGAACAATGGTAGAGAACTTCAGGAGGATCTAAATAATCTGCATGAGTGGTCAGAAAAGTGGCTAATGAAATTCAATACTTCAAAATGTAAGGTAATGAGAATGGGTACAAGTGCAAGAAGGCCCAAGCTTGACTACTCGGTGGCTGGAGTACAACTTCAAGAGACAGAAAATGAAAGAGATCTAGGAGTAAACATACTGGCAGATTTGTCTCCAGAAATACATATAAATGGCATAGTAAGGGCAGCATATGCATTCTTATCAAATGTAAGGGTAGCCTTCAGGCACATGGACAAGGAAATGTTCAGAAATATTTATGTAACCTATGTGAGGCCAAAACTCGAATATGCAGCCCCCTTTTGGAATCCGCACTTGAAAAAGCACATAGCTAAGCTTGAAAAAGTTCAAAGACATGCCACGAAACTGGTGCCAGAAATACGCAATCTCAGTTATGATGAGAGGCTGAGGGAATTAGACTTACCATCACTCGAAGCTAGAAGAGTGAGGGGGGATATGGTGACAGTCTTTAAATTCCTTCATGGTTATGCTAGAGTGGATATGGATCGATATTTTGATATGGCTGGCTCTAGAACTAGAGGTCATAGTTTGAAGCTTCGTAAGAAAACTTCTTTGCAGCATGTAAGGAAACACTTTTTCAGTGTAAGAGTAGTTGATAATTGGAATTGGCTAAGCGAGGAGGTAGTTAATGCTATCTCAATCCATAGTTTTAAGGACAGGTATGATAAGTATCACTAAGTCTAAAATGGAACCGAAGAGGAGACGGGAAGATACGAGCTTTGGGCTCTTTCCCGTAAACACAATTAGGTAATCACAATTAGGTAATCACACACACACACACACACACACACACACACACACACACACACACACACTGGAGTCAGGGGAGATTCCAAGATGCTGGAAACAAGCAAATGTGATACCTATCTTCAAAAAGGGAAAGAGGAATACGGCTCTGAACTATAGACCAGTTTCCTTGATCAGCATAGTTTGCAAAGTTATGGAGAAACTACTATGGAATCATATCTCTCTTCACTTGGAATCCTTCAACTTTTTGTCAGTGAGGCAACATGGCTTCAGAGAATGTAGATACACAGTAACAAACTTATTAGAATTTTATGATGAGGTAAGCCGAATCTTACAGGAAAGAGAGGGCTGGGCAGATTGCATATTCCTAGACTTCCAGAAAGCGTTTGACACTGTTCCACATGGGAGACTTATTAGGAAGCTGCAAGCAATGGCTAGAATAGGTGGAAATGTTTTGGAATGGATAAGAACTTACTTAGAAGGAAGGGAACAGAGGGTTAGAGTAAGACACTCAGTGTCTGAATGGAGAAGAGTTAGTAGTGGAGTTCCACAGGGTTCAGTTTTAGGGCCACTTTTGTTCCTTGTATATGTAAATGACCTATCAGAGTCTGTAAATTCATTCATGAATATGTTTGCAGAGGATGCAAAGATTGTGAAGAAAGTAAAAAACGAGTACAGTGGTAGAGAACTTCAGGAGGATCTAAATAATCTGCATGAGTGGTCAGAAAAGTGGCCAATGAAATTCAATACTTCAAAATGTAAGGTAATGAGAATGGGTACAAGTGCAAGAAGGCCCAAGCTTGCCTACTCGGTGGCTGGAGTACAACTTCAAGAGACAGAAAATTAAAGAGATCTAGGAGTAAATATACTGGCAGATTTGTCTCCAGAAATACATATATATGGCATAGTAAGGGCAGCATATGCATTCTTATCAAATGTAAGGGTAGCCTTCAGGCACATGGACAAGGAAATGTTCAGAAATATTTATGTAACCCATGTGAGGCCCAAACTCGAATATGCAGCCCCCTTTTGGAATCCACACTTGAAAAAGCACATAGCTAAGCTTGAAAAAGTTCAAAGACATGCCACGAAACTGGTGCCAGAAATACGCAATCTCAGTTATGATGAGAAGCTGAGGGAATTAGACTTACCATCACTCGAAGCTAAAAGAGTGAGGGGGGATATGGTGACAGTCTTTAAATTCCTTCATGGTTATGATAGAGTGGATAGGGATCGATATTTTGATATGGCAGGCTCTAGAACTAGAGGTCATAGTTTGAAGCTTCGTAAGAAAACTTCTTTACAGGATGTAAGGAAATACTTTTTCAGTGTAAGAGTAGTTGATAATTGGAATTGGCTAAGCGAGGAGGTAGTTAATGCTATCTCAATCCCTAGTTTTAAGGACAGGTATGATAAGTATCAGTAAGTACAAAATGGAACCGAACAGGAGACGGGAAGATACGAGCTTTGGGATCTTTCCCGTAAGCACAATTAGGTAATCACACACACACACACACACAGTTTTATCAGAAGAAAACTGAAGGTAAAAGAACAGGTTTTAAAATTAGGTAATCAATTGGGTAATCACACACACACGTGTGCGCGCGCGCACACATGACAAAAGTGCCTGTGAGCTATGCAAACCAAAATGTTATCATAGGCAATTCATAAATACCATTTGTATTTTTTATAAGATGGCAATCATGTGGGTATCCATTTTTGAAGGAGTATTTCAGCATAAAACCCAATTTTGATAGTACAGGAATTTTTCTGACAACAACGCCAGCCACATACGACTGAAATTAGAAAAAGATTTATTTTGGGCTAAAATTTCAAAAACTGGCAAAAACTTACTTGCAAATAATTATTTTAAGATCAAACGTGCTACCTACATCCTCAACAAATAGAAAATATCAAACAACTGTATTAAGATTTTCAACAGTATCGAAAACTATGTATTATGTATGAAACGGCTTAAACATTAGCACTATTTATACATTTTTCTTCGAAGAAACACTACATTACAACTAGCTATTGGCATAAAAAAGAAAACAAAATTTTACCTCATCTCGTTTTTTGGACAAGAATTCACAAGAGACTTGAGGAATTGCCTTTGGGAACACCTTCACATCGGGAAGACTGATGTAAAGAATCATTTTATCGTTAATGCCAACTTCACTCTTTGACACAGTAAATTGGCCCTGGAATGGATGCTTACAAACGACAAAAGTTGCGGAGACAAGCAACGAGACACTTAGTGGATGTAGAGTCATTGCAGTTTTGGTTATTGCTGCACACTAAAGCTGATTGGTCTCTCTCTCTCTCTCTCTCTCTCTCTCTCTCTCTCTCTCTCTCTCTCTCTCTCTCTCTCTCTCTCTCTCTCTCTCTCTAACTTTACATTCGCTAACCAAACTGTATCAGATTAGGCAAAATATTTACACAATTTGAACGCATTGTGTAACTGGCTATATAAAAAAAGCCTTTGTGAAGCCCAAGTTAAATATTTTAAAAACATATGAGAGAGAGAGAGAGAGAGAGAGAGAGAGAGAGAGAGAGAGAGAGAGAGAGAGAGAGAGAGAGAGAGAGAGAGAGAGAGAGAGAGAGAGAGAGAGAGAGAGAGAGCCTCATCAGTATAGGAATGGCGTTACGTAAGCGTGTTTTGATAAAATATGAATAAATATTATAATTCCTAGTCGTAAGTGAAATTTAGCTGGAATCAGGCATGACAGAGAGAAACGATTGGTCTACAGTCTGTTCTATATATATTAAAAAAATAAAACCTAGCCAATTAATATTTCTTCTTATAAGATAGTATAGAATAACCTGTGATCTCTCACCAATATTTAAAAAAAAAAATCTTTATTTACTCATTTTGAACGGCAACTGAAGCTTAATTCTATCATATATACATCTCTCTCTCTCTCTCTCTCTCTCTCTCTCTCTCTCTCTCTCTCTCTCTCTCTCTCTCTCTCTCTCTCTCTCTCTCAGAAATGCACTACCTTTTAATGCTGAACTTCATGTGATTACATACATACTTATGTACTGTGTGTGTGATTACCTAATTGTGATTACCTAATTGTGTTTACGGGAAAGAGCCCAAAGCTCGTATCTTCCCGTCTCCTGATCGGTTCCATTTTAGACTTAGTGATACTTATCATACCTCCTCGCTTAGCCAATTCCAATTATCAACTACTCTTACACTGAAAAAGTATTTCCTTACATCCTGCAAAGTTTTCTTACGAAGCTTCAAATTGTGACCTCTAGTTCTAGAGCCAGCCATATCAAAATATCGATCCCTATCCACTCTATCATAACCATGAAGGAATTTAAAGACTGTCACCATATCCCCCCTCAATCTTCTAGCTTCCAGTGATGGTAAGTCTAATTCCCTCAGCCTCTCATCATAACTGAGATTGCGTATTTCTGGCACCAGTTTCGTGGCATGTCTTTGAACTTTTTCAAGCTTAGCTATGTGCTTTTTCAAATGTGGATTCCAAAAGGGGGCTGCATATTCGAGTTTTGGCCTCACATAGGTTACATAAATATTTCTGAACATTTCCTTGTCCTTGTGCCTGAAGGCTACCCCTACATTTGATAAGAATGCATATGCTGCCCTTACTATGCCATTTATATGTATTTCTGGAGACAAATCTGCCAGTATGTTTACTCCTAGATCTCTCTCATTTTCTGTCTCTTGAACTGATGTGGGCAACTTTCGTGCCTGTCCCGGAAAAAAAAAATATAGAGAAGAAAGAACTACAACTCCTGCATACTATGTATGCGACAAATCTAAAGTTGCATATTTAATGATGAATTAATATATTACATGAACAATTACTCATCAATATTCTGTAATTCAAAAGCCAGATCAACTATGCTACAAATTACAGCAAATCATATATATGATCAAAATATGATGCCAGTTAAATATAGAGGCAGTGCTCTTTATAGAAGAAAAACAGCACTAAAAATATTATTTTCTTCACTGTGCCATATAATAATCTAATGAATACATTAAAGCCATTAAAAAATCCAGACCTCCAAAATTTGTGCCATTCAACATTTGATATAAATTTTGATCAAGATATGAAATAAAAGGTGTACTTGAAAAATTTTATATTATGAGTGAGCTTCTCGTTAGAAAATAAAAGAAGCAGAGTAATGAAACGAAGTTAAAAATTAAGAATAAATCTTGGTAAGAGGTAAGCAATAGCCTTCCAAGTATGAAAAATTATGTCATCAATTTTCCCGGAGTGTATACAATATACAAAAACGGGGATCAAAAGTACCATGGTTGTCCTGAAGGAAGGAATATCATAAAAAAAATATGGTGCAGAGTGGGAAAAAAATGATAATATGAGATCTGTAACGAATATCCGAGAATATTCGGTGTTGTTGTAGGAATAGAAAAAGAACCGCTACTGAAGGAAGACCTAACAATGAACTGTCGTGGACAGTTCTATTTAAGTTCTAAAGACCCTTCAGCTGTTGTATCACAACGGGCGAATGATGCCATGGGCCAGCCTACTACATGAATTGTGATAAATAGTCTGCATTAAAAAGTTTTCAGCAATAAATATAACTCAAAACTAGTTTTATTGTTTGCCGTTTTATGCGCACCGCTGACCCCAAGTTCAATGAGTGGACAGACAGGTTGGCACTGGAAAATTAAAGCTGGATGCCCTACCGAAAGCCCCGAAGTGGTCTCAAACACGGGCTTGTCACCTCCTGAGTTATGTACTCTAACCACTGCACTGCTGCAGTCTCCATATATTAGAACTAGTTTACAATGTTCATATTATGTGATTTGTATGCATATGGAATACTTTAATTCTTATGTCTGCAATTAAATATCAGAAAGAAAGAAGTGGAATATTATCTTTTCCACTATTAATAAAGTACTGCCCCACTACCATACGTATGCTTCAGGGACTGATTAAAAGAGCTCCCATGAAGGAATAAGATTGTTATTGTTCCCTGAGCTGCCTGGCCGAAAAGACCCAAGTCCCCAAGGAAGGCCATTGTCGATCGTAGTCTTTCCTACAAGGAGTGTTGGTGGCATATGGGGTTGTATGCAGAACAGTCTTCCATAATATGTTTCCTGGAATACTCTCAGTATCTCCAGCTCGCTGCTACATGAAGTCTTTGAGAAATGACCGTCGGAGTTATTTCTCGGTGAAGCAAATATTGTATTTTAGTGTGTTGTGTTGACAGACGAGGTAATTACCCGGGTGACCAAGGCCTCTCCCAGGTACTCATGCCTTGTAAGGGGCGAGGTTTGGTTTAAAACTCCAAGCTTGTTTCATAATTACCTAATATACGCATATTAGGTACTTATGAAACAAGCTTGTGCGTATTATTAATGTGTAATAATGACATGTAATGTTCTGGTACCCTTCGGTATGTATTGCGCAGAAATGACATTAATTACCAAAAGATTACCAATTCATATTAATCACTAGTAAGTTACAAAATCCATCTGTGGCATAAACATAAGAAATAAAAAAAATAATACAGGTATAAGAAGAAATATTCAAAAACAACATACAAAATGCCCTAATCCTAAGTATTCGGTAACACTGGAGTGTGCTTCCCACCTAGGCAACTAGTTCTTGAAAAAAGCTAAGCAAACCTAACCTAACCTTACAAACCTAACCTAACATTCTTCCATGAATTTTTGCTGTTATTTTCTTTCCTGATACCCTTCTAAGGTGCACTAAATTAAGTTAGGTTAGGTAAATTCAACCCCAATTAAAGAACAAGCTGAAAATTATAGGAATCACATTCCTTTTAGAGCTTATATGGTTATACTGCATTACATTCAATCGAGGTCATTCAAAAATGGGGCTCTTATAAAGATCTATGACCCCCAAAACCCCAAGTATACTTAAATAATCCTATAAATTGTTAGATTAAGCTGAGTTAGGTTACCTCTGATTTGGTAGCTTTCTTAGTAAATATGATTAACCCAAGAGCACCCTGTGGTTTCTCTTCTTGAACTTACCTTACCATACACAAGGTAAGGAAAGGTTCAAGTACATTGTATTCCTTCATAAGTCTATTTACCACTTTTTATTTGCTTGTAACTGTACAAATGTTTTTGGTTCATATGTGCCATATATTTTTTTTTCCCTATATAAATGTTTACTTTAACACCTCCGAGTGAAATGGCAGTATATAACATAAAAAAAAAGTAAAAAATCGAAAACAACGTAAAAAAAAATACTTTCAAGTATTAACTCCTTTCCTATTTGAGGTTCAACTAAACTGATTAACTTAACCTAATATTATGATGCTTTTTAAGAGTTTTTTTTTTCCGACTGGGAGGTCTAAGTAGACATATACCATTTAATTTTGTTTTTGAAGTTTTGACAAGCATCAGACCGGTAAATTATGGTAAGAGAGTTTACCGTATGTTCAGAAAAGATACACTCAGGCTGTTTAATGCGTCACAGTTACTCCCCATTTGAATTGGGTTGGGCACAATTAGGTTGGAACTGAGGAGTTAAGGCTGGATGCCTTTCCTGACGCTCTGATATGGGATCAAACCCGAATTTGTCAGGCTTGTCAGTTCCAGACTTGTTTGCTCTACTACTGAGCTACACTTTCCGTTATTAAATTAAACCTTTCGGTAGGTTAATGACGCTTAAATAAGGTGATATAGAAAAATAGTCACTTTAAGAATGAAGTGTGTACATTAATTTATCTCCAAATAAGGAATATACTCGTAAATTTATCTTTATCTCTCATTTATTTATTAAGTTTTATTTGTACAAATATCTTTAATTTCATTATTGTAATATTTTCTTAAATATTTTTAAGGAAATATTTAAAGAAATATATTAAGAAAAAATTCATTTTTGGTATTCTTGTTGGGTTAGTTCAACCTCACTGAAACGATTTGAAAAACTGAAATGATTTATTTTTAGTTGTTTTGGATTTTGTTTATTTTTATTTTTTCACTTCCTGTGAAAGTAAGCTTTTAAGGTTTTAGTTACAAATACATTGGTTATTTATTCATACTTTAATTTATCCCTTTTCTCATTTACTGTATTTATTTACAACTGTACAATTATCTTTGATATCATATATAAAATATTCTAAACAAAATATGGATTGGAATTCATGAGGAAATGGGATCTAATTTACTCAAATTATTAAATTACATTAAAAAATTTAACAAGAATTAACTTTAACCTAATCTAAGCAAACCTAACCGATGAATGAGGACCTATAAAAAATTCGTCCCAATTCTTCATGAGCTCCATTTTTTATTACTGTATAAGTTTTAGTATTAATAACCACTGGAATTTGGAAAAATAAATTATTTGTTGTAATAATAACCACTTTTAATTCAGAATATATGATATTTAAGTAATTGATTGATAAGATGGCTGTCACATATTTTGTGAAAGAAATGAGTATCTAACTATAGTGTGATATCTATGATGTCTCCAGTTGTCAATAATCAGCTGATAGGGAGGTAATGTTTTGGTCAAAGCGCATACCCGGAATAACAAGTACAACACGACAGTAATCAAAATAATAATAATAAAAATCATTCGCAGCTGTGATTTTCTCTAGGTATTTCTATTCATATTTTATGCATATAGAGACGTTTTATGTATAGGATGTTTTAATTATTCTGATAAATGCAAAACTGGTAATGGCTAATTGTTAGGACAGAAATGGTACACTTTAAACTGACAGGTGTAGGGGGGAGGTGCACTAGAAACTAGTTTATCCCCCAATCAGTAAAGGGGTGAACCCTATCCAGCTCATTGCCAATACCAAAATATAACTATTGGTTAAATGATAAATTAAAATATAAGACACTGAAAAATCGCTAAAAACGACGGTATGTTTTTACAATTTGATCAGTCTCAATTTGGAAGTGAAACTTAGGTATTATTTTAGAAGAGGGGATTAATGGAATATGGCTTTTCTTAATATATAAACAGAGTGATAGATCTCACTTAGACAATAATAATGAACCCCATATTTACCCAGTGCCGCCTGTCAATAATGAAAGGACGAATTTTAAGAAAATAAGCCATTTTTGGTTTATTTACAAAGTCTGAGTCGTGAGTACTGTCACACATATTAGCTCAGGATGCGATTTGTTTTAATGCATTACATGACTTTTGATGCGTTTCTTTATTGTCTTTTGTATTTTGGGATGCATTATTTGCTAATTATTTGTAAGCTTTGTTTTCGTTGGTCTTAATCACGTACATTCTTTCTTCAATGCTCTTTCTGATAATTTTTTATCATGGCTGCTCCGATTCGTCCTCGCACCTGCTGTAGTTACGATTATTTTTCCGTAATTGCAAAATTCCATGGTGAATATTGCGGTAAAGATGGGCAAGCAATCATATTTTCGTGAGCACTGCGCCCTACCAATATCATTGAACTGCCCGCAGTGTAATTCTAAATTATTGTTCACCATGGAAAAGAATTTGTGGTATTGCTCTAATTCTCTGCCGGTTCCTAAAAAAAACGTAAGAGGTGTGGTTACAGAGTTAGATGATTGCAAGTGCAGTTTCTAGGACCATTCTCATTTACAACCTTGGACACTTCTGTCTTTTTGTCAGTCACTGGTTACATAAAGTTTGGGGTTAAAGTGAGTGTACATTTTAACCATATATTGAATATATACCCCTATGGGGAGCTCCGGGGGGCGTAGCCCTCCAGTTAGGGATAAAATAACCCTAAGAGGGTCCGGGGGCAAAGCCCCCGATTAGTCCAGATGCGATCCCTTTGGATAAGTTAGGTTAAGACACACCAAAAATGTGTTTTTTTTTGACACGTGGAATGAAGGGTTTTGTGCTTCATTTCTGCTACATATCACTCGTCTATTGCTTTCCCCTTACCCAAAACCCCGATTCCCAGTGCTTCTCCTTATATTTGTTAGGGGTAAGGTGGGGCCAATGAAAGTCTACATCGAATGTTTTGCGCCAGAAATGGAGTTCAGAATCGTTTTTTTCACAAAGAAAGCTATCAGAAAAATGCAGTTTTTATATTGTAAGAGAACAATCCCCCCTTTGAAAATTTACTGGATATTATATATTTCCCTATGGTTTTTTATGTTTTCAATGAGTATGACCTTGCATACCGTTGAAAAATGTATGCTAACCTTACTTTACCTAAAATATGGCAATTTACGACATTTTTCCTATGGTTTTTGAATGAATTTAACCTTGAAAAGTATTGTGTTTAAATTTTTTAGGTCAGGTTAAGTAAGGTTACGTTAGCTAAAGTTTTCCGACAGTTTTCAAAAGATATACCGAATTCATTCAAAACACATCCAAAACCATAGGAAACTTACAATATTCACCTCCAAGTAGAGACTGGTCAAATTGTGCAATATTACCAAAACAACTACAATACAAAAATGTGCTATTAGCACATCAAAATTTATTCCATTCTTGGACTTTTTTTTTATCTTTTGATATACACTTCTAATTGTTATAAGATGAAAGAATGCTTGATTCTTTGCAGGACTAATGGAGTTTGCCGATCTAATACGCATATCGCGATGTGATCGCGTTATGTTGCAGCGTCCACACCACCCTAAGCTGGACGGAACATTGTGTATCACAGGACACCATTTGATTGCATCATCACGAGATAATGAACCTCAAGAATTATGGGTCAGTTATGCAAGTCTAGTCGTGCTATTGAGTCACTGGACCATTAGAGGCTTAAGTTAGGCACAAATAGATGTTTATTTACCCGATTTGGATTTTGAATATTTTAATAAATGGGTGCCAGATCGCAATTAATGCATTGTTTCCTATCCTCACTTATTCATTTTCTGTGCCAATTTGCATCCCCTGTTGGAGCCAACTGTTTTATAGACTTTAACTTTCTCCAGCTGGGCTGTTGCTTGGCTGATAATAATAATAATAATAATAATAATAATAATAATAATAATAATAATAATAATAATAATAATAATAATAATAATAATATAATTTATATGAGTTGGAGATTTATATGCAAACATTGTCTTCTCATTTTTTAGAGTGCCTGCGTGTATATAGTCTATAAGTACTAAAGAACAGCTCTTACTTAATTGTCATTGTTGTAAGAAATCTTCTGTGCTTATTTTGATAACTCTCCTAAGTTAACTAACATTTTTTCTTTGTGTTTAGTTATTGCATAGCAATATTGATGCAGTTGAGAGAAGACAACAGGGAATGACAGGAGGAATATTATGGCTGAAATGTAAAGACTTGCGCATTCTACAGTTGGATGTTATTGGCGCTGATCAGTTTGCCAAAGTAGCCGATACGATTGAAGATCTAATACGAGTTGGTGAGTCACAGGGCACTGAAATTTCTTTTACATTTAGTTCTCTTATTTATGATTGCCTTTCTACTTTTTACAAATCCATTTGGGGATGTTATTTGGTTTTATGTCCTCGTGTATATTCACCAAATATCATACGTCATCTCTGATTGGTTAGCTCGTATTTAGTAAATGTTGTAAATTGCAACTTTATAAACCCTCACTTTCTGAAGAATTGCAATATATGAATGGGTAATCATATGTTAGTATATTTTTTATAGTAAGAGTTTATGGTAGGACTGTAATTACTTAGCTGAAGAAAACAGCTGTCCAAACTATTACCTGTGATGCAAAGCCTTAGACAAGGAATGAATGACAAGAGTGAACCTTGGTATGGAATTATATTCTATATTGTTGTTTGACAACTTTTGACTGGGGAAATGATGAATATGTATATTAGAAGTTTGAATGATAGAGAGAGGAATGGAAGGAGTGAACATAGTGCTGCACAGTTTATCCTTTGATTTTTTGACTTGCTTGTTTTGGTATCAGTCCATCGTTATCTTCCTGCGATGTAAACAGAAATTACAGTTGCGATGCATCGCAACCACTCCAATATTTTGTTCCCTCAGGAGGACTTCAGGTTTAGCATCAGCCCTTGTTGTGCCAGATCAAGTAAAGTATCTAATTTTTTTTTATTGAATGGTATTGATTAGGTCAAAAGATATTTTTTTATGACTTTCAAATTGTCACTTAAAAATCTAATTCTCTATTTCATGGTTTATGTAACTAAATATTTCTAGGAATATATATCTTGCTGCTATTCACATAGGAGGTATAGCTTGGGACTTGTAGCGTAGTGGTTAAGAGTGCTTGACTTGGAAAATGACAAACCCGTGTTTGAGGCCACTGCAGGGTGTTAGGAAGAGCATCCAGCCTTAATTCCCGGGCTTGGACATGGAAACCTGTTGCAGCTTCCATAAATGTACTTTAAAATTCATGAAGAGAGTGAAGTGTCATATCTTTTGGTAGTTGAATATAGGGATTTTCTATCCTGATAAATTTTGCTCCCTTGAGATAGTTTGTAAAATATTAGTATTTGTGCAATATCTTGCTTTGAACAGAATATAGTATCCCTCAACAATATCATTTAGATCTGTAAAATTCAGTTACTTTTATAAAGTACAGTTAGAAATTTCCTTTTTTGTGTGAATTATGTTGGTTTTTCCTTAAGCTGCATAGTTGAGCTGCCTCAACTCCCTAAGAAAGGCCTCTACCCATCTAGGGCTTTTAACAGAGCATCCCACGAAGTGTATGTTGTGTTGTTGGCATAAGTGGTTTTGTGCTGTTCAGTCTTCCATAATATGTACGATTATATGAGGTGACGTGTTTCATATTGGATAGGGATCATTGCCAGAGAGTCCTGTAGCCTCTTTTGATATCTAAGAAAGGCTGGATGGTCCCCATATTATTTTCCGGCTAGATGGAATCTGTCTTTACAGGAAAGGAAGGATTGTTTAGCAGCATTAATATGTACAGTAATGTCTATTGTATCTTTATGTGCAGAGGAGCCAGTCCTTCAGTATCCATTCTTTTACCGAGCAATGTACACCGTACTTGAGGATGGATGGACTGCCTTCACTCCTGAATCGGAATTTTCCCGTTTGATTCAGCCAGGGGATGACTGGAGAATATCTTACGTAAATAAAGAGTATAAGGTAAAATATTAATTTATATGTATGTTTTATTATCAGTACAAAAGAATGTGCTTTTAAATTTGAGAAAAATTAGTTTTTTATGTTATATAATGAAAGTTAAGCTCCATTTTAAAGGTAGATACATAGATGTTTGTTGTTTACTTTACATCCGACCTTATTTCCCCAGCTCCAACATGCCTGTGTCCACCCTAATATGAATGGGGATTATCAATGACACATTAAAACGTCAAATGTTTAGTATAGTTTGATGCATACCTCCATTATTTGCTTATATTTCATGTGATACTCTACTCTTTATCTTTCTGTGTTCAAACCCAAATAATAAATTTTAAGAAACAGTACCTTTATGGTATTTTAAACTAGTCTAATCGTGACTATAGCACCATGATATATCCGTTTTAAGATTTGATCATGTAAATAATAATACAGTACACCACTGATATATACCGTTGAAACATGAAGAATGCCTATATTGTTACTATATTTTATACAGGTTTGTCCATCATACCCCAGCGCAGTTGTAGTACCCAAAAATATTGAAGATGGCGACCTCATTGCTATATCCAATTTTCGTCAAGCGGGTAGATTCCCCGTTTTAGCTTATCGCCATGAGGGATTGGTAAGTGTCTTTTGAAATGTGTAATAAGTATCTTGATAGTTGAAAAACTGTGATAATTTTACTTAAAGTATTTTGGTATCTATTCTTCACTCTGACCATATTCGTATTGTTTTTTGTAAACTAGAATGAAAAGTCAAAGTTTTAGAGTCACTTCTCAAATATATATACGGATGTAATATTTCTTACTTTAACTCTTTGCCACTGTAGTTTTGTTTTCTTTCCTTATCATTTTACTGACCTCATTTTGACCTGTACAGTAGTTGTGGAGGAAATTATTGTATGTTACATACTCAGTATATTTATTTTAGGCTGTCTTAATGAGAAGCGGCCAGCCTATGATTACAGCAAATGGGAAGCGATGCAAAGAAGATGAACGCCTGCTAAACAGTGTGCTGGCACGTGAGAAACGAGGCTACATCATAGATACTCGGACGCAGAATTTAGCTCAATCAGCTAAGGTGAGTAGAAATATTTAAATTATGATTTAAATAATTTTTTTATGATGTGCTTTTAATTATGGTAATTTTAAGTTTATTTATGTAAGTGAATCGCAATTTGGCAATTATTTATGGGACTATTAATCAAGTTTTATTTTTATATGGTGTGTTTGAGCTCTGTAGTTAATTTTTTTTTAAGGGATAGGTAAACCTTTATGAAATGTTGTTGTTTGCCATTTTATGTCACTATTAATCCTCATTCAAGTGGGGGAGGACACAGACAAGCTGGAGTTGGAGAAATAAGATTGGATACCCTTCCTAACACCCCGTGGGAAGCTCAAGCTTGGGATTATCACTTCCCGAGTCTAGTACTGCAACCACTGCATGACTGCAGTCCTTGCAAACCTATGTGAAATGGGAGGGAGAAATTAATTCTGTTTATATTTGTCAAAATACTATGACAGTTAGCAACTAATTTAGACTAGCTTGCTTATAAGAAAATGCGTCATATGAAATTTTATCTTTATTAGGTTTGATATTTATAGCGAGGAAATATAATTTGTAGGTAATGACAATATTCCCAGGTAGTAGGTTGGCTCATAGCACCAGCCTCTGTTGCGATACTACAGCTGAAAGGTCTTTTGGAATTAAGTATGACTTTCCAGGACAGTTCGATGTTGTCTTCCTTCAGTTACTTTTTTTTCTATGCCTACATCAATACCGAATATTCTTGCATATTTGTTACACATATCTTATTATCCCCTCACATCTGACAAGTCACAACACTCTCCATCTCTGATTCTCTTTACTTTTTGTTTTCGTCTTGCCCAGGTCCGATGAGGGCAGATTTTTTTTTTTTTTTTGGCCTGCCCTGGTGTCACAATAAGAAAGAAATATGATGACTGGAATGAGGACTAGACCTAACCTTACTTACGATATTGTGCAAAACTGAGTTTTGAATGTACTTGTATTTTACTATCACTGTGTATACAAAGGTTCAAAGCTCACTTGTAAAATGGGTGGCCAAGTCAGAGCACTACCTCGATTGCTTTGTTGTTGAAAATAGTAAGGGAAAATTCCCAGTCCCCACACTCTGCCTCATTTAGTCATCTTTTGCAAAAACAGGGGAACACATAAGTGGTATTCTAGTCCTCCATCCCAGGAGAAAGAAGAAAATGCAGAGTAAGAGCTTATGAAAAATGCCACAGTTAAGGGTTTGATTGAAAGTGTTGAAGACACTCTATATTTTTTGTAGAAAACTCTGCAAATTAGTGTGTCAATTCTGAAAATTTTAATCTTGGGCACTTATGTAATTGCCTTTGTAATCCAGTCCTTTAAGTGATGCCATTTGAACTAATTACTGAAATGCCGAAATGAACATACCTTTATTCTCTGAAAGTGAATACTGTACTTGCATACCCCATTGATTTGTGGGAATTATAGTAAGCATAAAGTTTCCTAATAATTATATGGAAGTAAAAAATTCAGTATGCCGGTAGTTATTTTCTGTACTGCTCAGTCTTTATATTACATATGTGATATGTCGTAAGTAGTCTGAAATTGAGAGGTTTTGGTATTCAAATACTTGGAAAACTTGAGGGCTATTTATTTATTAAAGATTCTAAGGCATTGTAGGAGTAAAGAGTGTATTATTGAAGGTAAGTGTTGCCTTTAGACAAGAATGTATGATGTGGTTTGATTGCATAGTCTGTACATGCATTACAGGTAGAATAGAAGGCATAATTGTTAGATTAAAGAGGTGGGTATAGAGGGGAGGGGAGATGTTATTTCAGAAGCGTAATCGTTACTGCTGAGACTACATTGCCCTTTTGGTAGATGTAGAGGCACAGATGATGAAGCTCGTGGAGGAAGTCTGAGAAAGATTGTGGGGGGAGAAACATAAAGAGTTTATATTGAAGAGAGATATAAGTTACAATGTAGTAGAGAAGACAGTGGGACTAATACATTGATGGAACTGAATATTATAACCAGAGAGAATATATATAGTTTTAAGCATATGTATTGAACATATTAGCAGTTAAGAGTTAGGGATAAATTAACTGACTGGGGAGATATAGAGTTTCTGTAGACACTGCATAGACTATGAATGACTTGATTATGGATACGGACCAAGATTATTGTTGGTTGTGAGTATTGGGTTTTATATGCAGGTAAGAGTGAGTATATTGAGATGAAGTGCTTTATGGTGATTCTGATTCTTGAAAGTGAGAAAAAAGAATTCAGTATGTTGGAATTAGAAATCTTTAGTTTATAGAGTGGAGCAGAGAAGAGTTATTTGTTATAGATCTCTGATAAAGTGGATAATAAGAGGACAATACAGATGATTTCCAATGAAATAGTAATCAAGGGTAGGTCATACAGGTAGGAAGTTGTTTAGGATTCATTCAGTAGGGTCTTTGATGTCCAATAAGATGAGAGTCTTGCTGGAAACAAAATTGCTGTTAATTGGATTTGAATGATATACTGTACACTGTAATATTGTGTGTTTGAGGTTCACACACAAAGTCTTCATGATCCAAATTAGAAGAATAAAGGAATACATGAGGCTTTGTTGCAGAGGATATTTGAACTTGTGCTTCATCATATTCAGTGTATACAGCAGTCAGAAATTGTAACTGTGGTAAAATATCAAATAATGGCATTAATATGCAGTATGTGAAAACATAATACATTTTTTACCCTTGGCCAGGATTCGAATCTAGGACAGTACCTTAGCACACTGATTTTATGTCTAAGGTTCGAATCCCAGCCAGGAGCAAAGATACATTGTGGTTAAAAATGCGCAAGTGCATAAATACAGTCACACTTGTAAGGGGGTGGCCGAATCAAAGCACATCAATTCACTGGACGCTAATATCCCTTGATCACTGCTTTCAGCTCTTTGAGGATAAAGGGCTGCCACAATTCCTCTCTCACAACCCTGCTTGGGTGATCTGCGGAGTAAATAGTCAAGGAGTTTCTTCCTTGAGGTCTAGCAGTGGCAGCTGTAGCGTAGAAAGATATATGATATTTTTATTTTTTACTTTTTACCTTTTCTACCACTAAATAAAATTTGCTGGGAAAGCTGTAGAGTGTAAAAAGAAATCAGCAAGTATGTTAAATATCTTATTACAGGCAGCCCTTAACTTGAGACTGAGAAGTTTCGATGAACTATATATAAAATGAAAAGGTCATTAGTTGAAAAACTTATAATGCTGAGGGACATGTGTGCATGGTATATTTAGTTACATATTAAGGTATATTTAGTTACATTTTAAGTTATAGAATGCTCAGTGCATACTGTGTTGACATAATTGTTACGAATATATTTTTTTTTCATCATGACTGCTGTACACAAATAAAAAATATTATGTATAAGTGATTGGAAGTTCATTTCTAGTTTGATTGGTCCCAAGTGAAAATGTATAAACCAGGATCTGTTTGACTGTTTGAATTTTAAAGCCATAGCTATAAAGATCTACTCAAATTTTTTGTATTCCGTTGCTCTCAGGTGATTTGATTCATTTCTTGGAATTTTTTTATTAAGAGTGCACTTGATATTTTTAAATGTAAATTGACTAAACTATATTTTATAATGTTCTTATTATTTTACAGCCCTTTGTTTATTATTTCTTACACACAGAACCTTGCGCAGTCAGCAAAGGTACAGGTATAGGAAATGTCTGTATTGATATATGGCTCTCAAAACTGTTTGCATGCATAGAATAACAATGTACTTATTACTGTAGTGTAAATGTCAGAACTAATTGTACATTCTCTTGCTCTCATCAGAAATAATGATTATACAAGCTATTTATCTGTTCATTATTCTTTACTTCATAATGCTTTTGTATGGAGTAAATAGCATTTCATCTGGCCCATTCATATTAATGGATGTCTTGCAAGTAATGTACTTAGAAATTAAGCTCGAGAAAATATGACGAATTCTCCTTTTCAAAACTTTTTTTATTCATCTCTCACTTCATATTTTGTTTTTTATGAGTTAGTACATATGTAGTCAAGGAAGAAGTCAACAGTATTTGCTTATAAGAAAACTTCACATTGATACTGTAAAATTTGGTTAATTCAGTTGCAAAACTTATAGTGAAGTAATTTTTTGAGTATTGTATACATTTTTTCTATCAACTAATGCTAATTTTGCTTTCTTTAATGTGGTTGACTCTATTACTTGCTTAAAACTTGGTACTCCTTAGTGTTTATATATTCAGTAGATTTGGCTCGAATTCATGGGCTTCAGGATTAGTAAAAAAAGCTTTGGTTTTTCTTAGCTTGTTTATTTGAGACTGGTGAATCCACCTACATTTGCACCTGCCAATTGGCAGGGTAGTTTGTGATTATAGCACAGACATTTCATACTTAAGCCTTAGGCTACACAGTCTGTAGCAATTATTCACCAATCTGTCTGGAGTAGAGACCAGCTAGTGACAAAGCTGTGACGTATTATTTATACATGGCAACCTTTAGGAATGCCAATGCTAAGTCATTTGCAGGTTGAAGAGCCTGTGGCTCTATTCACCAGTCTGGAGTAGAAACCGTCTTGTGACAAAGCTTCGACATAATACTGTACTTATCTCTGGCAACGTTGAGGATATGCTAAAAACTAGTCATATACAAGGCTATTTGGGTACTCTTTAACTATTATTAATGATATCTTTGCTTATTACTCGCCTTTGCAGAAAATTTTAGAGCCTTTAACTATTATCTTCTTATGGAGGACCTATAAGTGGATTAATATTATGGGCTTATTAGCTGTTTATTAGTGGATTTCTTTATTTATTTATCATTGGTAGTTTGGGTTACTGTACAATGGAGAGACCTATTTCTGGATATGTACTTCATTATTATTAAATTTTCTTTTCTCTTGCATCAAATTAGAATAAGTATGTCCTAATAGTGTACGATAAGATTAACAAAAAGTGCTTATATGTTGCTTTTACAGTGCAGTATGTTTTTATATTAACTTTTGAATTTATTTATGCTTAATGTAAGATAAGTTGCATATGCTTTATGTACATTATTTATGAAGTGTTCAGCTATGTTCTTTGGTCTTGTTATTTTCTATTGTCTTAAAGTCTTGTAATTATGAAATTACATAGTTATATTTACTATTGTATGGTATTAGATAGATTAAGGTCTTTACTGCATCATCATTTGCATGGGTATCTTGAGAATATTTATTTATTTGAGGGTTTATAATGTGTTATATTAGTTTTTGCTTATTGTTTTGTGCATTGCAATGAAAAACATATAATAATGGATCTTAAAAGAGTGATTTTATAGGATCAAATTTTATGCATTTGATCAATGCATTTTGAGGTAATGTTTAAGTTGCATTATTATTGGCACCACTCTCTCACAAAGCCATCATTGCATAGTATTGTGAAAGTTTTTACTTTTTCTCCATTGGTATTTTTCACTGTAATTCAGTATCAGTGTTTACCAATGACTATTGCCAAGTGTGAAACACACCATCTACGTTCATTTAAAGAATTGTTTTTAAATTCGAGAGAATTACATTGATGTGAAGCTACTGATTATCTCTCTGCCTCATTTAGTTGACTTCTGTGGCATGGAGGGGGACACCAAACAGTATTCTTGGCTCTTGCCTCAGGGGAAAGCAAAAAGAACTTGCTGGATTTATTCTTATTCAATCATTCTAGGAAGCCATAACACTTTTAAGCACTAAGTACATTACCCAACACGGGATTCGACCATGAGACTTTAGCGAATGTAAATTTTAAAGTCAGAGCTTATTTGTACTTTGAGCTTGAAATTATTTTTGCTCAGTGGTATATGCGATGATGTTTATTACTTGCAGATTGTTACAAGATATTTAATTTTTTTTTAAGGATTAGCAACATCCAAATTTAATGTATAAATATTTTCTCCGTTACAGTTTGAACTTGTAGTAATGTTATGTAAGCCAGGGGTATATACATTAAGAATTTTATTGTCAAAATTAAGTCAATAAAGTAATCCAGAACTATTTATTTTAAGAGTTTTTTTTGTGTTAAAATTAAGGCAAGATTTTTTCGCTTTTTAAATTTTTTTAAAGCCAGTATAGCATTTTATTTCAAGATATTTTGGTATAATTATATTGTGAGATGCGACACATTTGTAATAGAAGCTTATTTACCAAGTAAAGTATAACATCCATAGGAATATGAATGTCTTAATATTTCAAATATTTTTCTCATTTATGTAGCTGTATATTGTACTGGTATTTAAACTTGCAAGTATCAAATATATTGAAAAGAAGGATTAAAAAAATTCAAGAGAGTTAATGTGGCATTTAGTTGCAATGTATGAACAAATGATAGGAATTATCTTATGTTTGGATAAACGTTTCCAATTTTAGTGTAGTAATCCCTAAAACTTTGGGAAGCAGGCAATAAATCTGAGTATTCGCTCATAGACTTATATTTTCTAAGAACATTCATTAATTGTATATAATTACTTCTTTTTACATAGCTACGTGGAGGTGGATACGAGCCTGAACCCCACTACCCTAATTGGCGGCGTGTGCACAAGCCAATTGATCGTCATCATGTTTTGTTGGAGTCGCTCACAAAGCTTATGGATGGTAAGAGGAATTATCTTTCTTTTTGACTCATTCTAGAAACGGGGACTGCAGTAGCACAGTGGTTAGAGCGTGTGATTCAGGATGTGACAAACTCATGTTCGAACCCACTGTGAAGTGTTTAGAAGGACATCCTGCCATAATTCCCCAGCTCCAATCTGTATGTATCCACCCTCATCATGGGGAATAATAGTGATTCATAAAACAGCAACGAACAACAAATACTGTCTTATTCTAGAAGTAAGTGTGTAAATATCTGCAGGAAGAGCGAGAGTTTATGTATTTCTTTTGCATTCGCTTATAATAAACTTGAAGCTGGTTTTACAGGTGTTAATGATACAACCTCAGGAACGGATAAGTGGCTTAGTAGATTAGAGAGTAGCAGTTGGATGAACAACATCAAGGAAACCTTAAACTGCGCTTGTCTTGTGGCTCAATGCCTAGATCAGGTGAGTTGCGTGTCATATTGTTAACTTCTCTGCTCTTATCAACAAAAATTTTCCTATTATGAATACTGTACATATAAGCTACGAGCAATTTCTGTCATGCTTTTTGTGTAACAGTGGACTGAAAAAAATGTGATAGGATTAATTTTATATGTAAAAGTTTTATTTACCATGAAAACATGAGGAAAGAGTATATGGTTTAATGTCAAGAATTAAATTTGTTTGATAGGAAGGAGCTTCTGTTTTAGTGCATGACACGGATGGTATGGACTCCACTCTACAAGTTACATCACTTGCACAAATCATCTTGAACCCGGATTGCCGTACAGTGAGAGGGTAAGAGATACAGTGGGTTTGCTTATCAGCCCTTAAGCATGTTTTCTTTTGCTTGTATTTATGTGAAAAGGTAGTAACCCTTAGATATCTGTAGCTTATCATCTACTCTGTTTGCATTTTTTAAGCAGTGGCTACAGATAAAATAGTTAACAATTACATGACCGCTTTATACATGAACAATTCCCCATTGATTATATTGTAAATGAAAATGGTTTGATATACCTGTATATATTAGGCTCATTATTGTGCATCACTATGAAAAGTTGTGTTCCTTGTGCCGTTATTGATAATTTAAATTTTTGGCAGTTTATGCTATAGTCATTTCAATGAGGTATTTGTGTATTGATAATTCCCTTTTGGTTTTAATGGAAGTACTGCGTATTTAATCTGATTTTGTCACGGACACTGCATTTTGCTCTGTTGTAAGTACAGAAGCTCCTCTACTTATGAACAACCGAGTTACGAACATTCACAGATACAAACAAAAACTAACCATAAGCTACCCATGTATTAATGTATGTATTACTGTACTGTACTGTATTATTACATTATTATTACTGTATTAAAATTCATTAATGCTGTATACTTTATGTTGTATATAGTAGTTGTCTTCAGCCTTAGCACTTAGCAGCACTATATATTTATGTACTGTACAGTCCTTTTTTTTTTAACCAAAACACAACCAACTAACATTTCTACTTACATTCGAAAGTTGGGGATTGTCTGTACTGTATTAATTTGAGCTCTGCATTAAGCTATGAGTGCTCTTACACACATCTCCAACTTCCTCATTCCTCTACCTCTGAATCCAGCTGGCATTGCAGAATATTTTAGGACATTACTCCTCTAGTACACAAGTTTTCTTTTCAGCTACATGCAGAATCTAACGGTTACTGCCATACCATACTGTAGGATTAATATGCCATCATACAATTCAGGCTAATTTTGCCTTAATATATGTATCTTTCTATATCCTATTCAGTGTCCTTTGTTGGCTTTCCTCGTTTCCTAACTACCATTTTATTTCATGTCTACCGAGTATGTGGTATTGTCCACCACTTGATATTACCTGCTATTTATTCAACCATTCCATGTCTACTGCATGTCATCCAACTCCTATCCTTGCATATATATCATTATAATATTTTGTTTTTGAAATTGTAAAATTTGTAATTTTTATGGGTTTGCTGTGTTATGCTAAAACTTTAACTCTTAGTACTTTATTTATTTATTATATTGCAAATTGTATGATTATTACCACCCTCCATTGATAGAGTAAATAGTTTTCACACAGCAATCTTCGCTTTGTGGTTATTTTCTCATATCTCTCTAGGTTGAGGATTTCTTTCAACTGGTAACATATTATTATTGGTATTTCTTGACTCCTAATTGGGATTGATCAGTTCAGCGACTGCTTCTTTCCTTCCTCCTCCAGACTGGAACACTCTTTCTCATTCTGTCTTCCCTATCTCTTATGATAATTCTTCCTTCAAAAATCTGATCTATTGTCATCACCGGCCCTAGTTCTGCCATATTTCTTGGTCTTCATTACTAAGACTATTCTTTGAGCCTGTCTTTTTTTTTTATTGTTTATCATTGTTTTATTTCTTTCATGTCTTTGTCCTTCTTGCTTTTCTTCTTTCTCAGGGTTTTCTTGGTGCCTGGGTACGATGAGGATTTGCCCATCCCTATTTGGGGGGAAAAAATCCTATATACATCGAGTTCCTTTGCATTGTTTTTAATGATATTATGTGCAATATGATGTCAGCTCACCCATCGTTTGCCATTTTATATGTCACTATAAATCCCCATTCAAGTAGGTGTGAACACAGTCTGGTTGGAGCTGAGGATTTAAGGCTGGGTGCTCTAACACCTCGTAGTTGCCTCAAGTACGAGTTTGCCATTTCCTGAGCCGAGCATTCTAACCGCTGTGCCACAGCAATCCCCCATGTCAGCATACTTATTGCAGCTGGTAAATGGGATTTCGGTATTCTTTAACACTGATCTTCCATGCACTGGGGAGACAATTTCCTGTGCCTTGAGTTAGACCATTTTTATTTTGTCTGATAGTGGATCAAATTTCAAATCAAGCATAGAACCATAGTACCTTTATACATATTTTTTAGTGTGGAGAGAATTAAACTTTTAATTGCTCTAAAAAATAATGGAGAGTTTTAAAAGATAGTTACTGGCTAAATTAATACAAGACTAATAACAAATGCTATATTAACATCCATTAGTCAGTAGTGTAGGTTATAGATAACACCACCAAGACTTGAGAATGAAACAATAAATTATATGAAAAAATCATATGCACAAGACTAAGCTTGCAAACCATGTCAAAACTATGTTTATGTAGTATCTGCGGATCTTGTAAAGAAGAGTAACCCCCAGGTGCTCTAGGGTTATTTATGTTTCCTTAACAAGCCACCTACTTTCCCTAACTAGCAATTAACGGGGTTATTTAACTTTACATTGGGTTCTGGGGGTACTCAACTTTACATGATCTGTATCTGGAGCATCTTTACATGCTGGTTTACTCTCCTGTTAAATGGTGCTTTTCTGATGCATTCCATATTTATTTAGGATGTAAATTTTCCCTTGTTTATTGAATGCAGGTTGTGATTCTCCTAACATTTACATTATATATGATATGATCATTGAGAAGCTCCTACCATTGGAAATATAAATTGTTAAGAATTTAAATCTTATTTATAACTTTATGTTTCTAGTGAATATTTATTGTATATAATAACGGTCACTATCAAGCTTTTTAGAGATGCATTATGTAGGGAGATAGTAGATAATTTGCTTTTCTCTCTATTGCAGATCTTTGATCATGATATACTCTCTTGCTGTCTACAGATATGCACACATGTACAGTGACCCGTAAAATCCACCTGGAAAATTCCATCCCGAAAATTCCTTCCACGAAATTCCACCCCACGAAATTACCACCCCACGAAAGTTTCTCCCCATAAATTCCCGCCACACGAAAATTCCACCAATGAACCAATACATTCAGTTTTATGATTGTTTGCCTTAAGTTTGTTTCATTGTTAGGTTAGGTTTTGTGGGGTGAAAAACTGGTGGGGAGAAAATTTCGTGTGGTAGTAAATTTGTGGGGAGGAATTTTCGGGGTGGATTTTACAGGGGTGGAGTTTACATGGAACCCACATATACAGTGATCATTTGCATTCATGGGAGCATTTTTATTGTTAGTCTGTTGCATTTACAGGTTTGAGGCCCTGATAGAGCGTGAATGGATTCAAGGAGGACATCCATTTGCCACGCGTCATGCCCGCTCATGTTACACACCAAGTACTCAACGCTCAAAAGCCAATTCCCCAACCTTCCTCCTGTTTCTGGACTGTGTTTATCAAATTCATGCCCAGTTCAGCTGTAGTTTTGAATTTGCTGAAAACTTCCTTGTGCTTCTGTTTGAGCATTCTTATTCTTCACAATTTGGTAGGTATTGCCTCTATTTAAAAAATGACAGCTTTGGATATTACTTTCTTTTTAGTTGTTTTAATCTGATACTTAATGAATTACTGAGTTTTTTCACTGTCAAAATCCTTTTTGATAGATATGCTGCATTTTATTTGGCTTTCAATATTGGTAATAATATTATTTATCAGTTACTTAATAATCTGCCCTTGTGCTGTGAACTTACTTCATTTAAACAAGGCTTATGTTTGTTGGATGTCCAGGTACCTTTTTGGGTAATAATGAGTGTGAACGAGAAGCTATGAATGCTCCTTTAAGAACGGCAAGCTTGTGGTCATTCGTAAATAGACCAGAGGTATTACCCAAATATTTAAATCCCATGTATGAACCAAACCAACGTGTAATTTGGCCCTCTGTCGCTCCAATGAGTTTGGTAAGATTCCTTGAAGTTTTCTTAACTACACTTTAGATTTAGTGATGTTATAATATTGCTTCAGTGGGGACAGTGATAGCGCAGTGTTTGGAGTACTTGACTCCGGAAGTGACAAACCCATGTTTGAGCCCACTTCATGGCATTAGGAAAGTTATCTGACCTTCATTCCCCTGTTCCAGTCAGTGTCCATCCCTATTATGGGAATTAACAGGGACACTTAAAATGACAAATAACACCATACTTTTGCTTCAATGTGATTATAGCACATAAATACCTTATCTACTGATATGTTGAGGTTATTCACAACTGTTCTATAATTCATTTATTACTGTTAGAGACTGAGCAAAGTTGTTTGTACCCATTGAAAGTATATATATGAATTTTTTGCAACAGCAACTGTGGGGAAGTGTATTCTTGAGATGGGTTGTAGATCAGGGTCCTCAAGAAGCGGCTTGGTCTGTTGTGCGTGAGCTTAAGGAGAGAGACTCGTCCCTTAGGTCCCGAGTGGCGAGATTAAGACGCCAACTACAGGACCTAGAACGGGAGGCAGTAGAGGTTGGTATAATAACACCGTCAACCGAAGAAGTGACGATGACAGTGTAAGTTCTTGTTCGTTGTAAACCATTTAGTAAAAGCATTAGAAATACTATAGATGATATGTTTGACATAAGTCTTATATTCTTACCAGACCTGTTCAGTGTTACGCTTGTAATTATGTTTCATAACACTGTTGATAATTGTTAAATAATACTGTTGATATAATATTTCATATCAGTCACACATTCTTGCCAGATTTGTTCTGTGTTACATTCGTAGTTATATATTGTAACAATGTTGATATTAGTAAAATAGTATTGTAAATACGATGTTTAATATTACTTAACACAATCGCATCTTTTCCTTTTCATATAACTGTATATGCTGAACTAACTAGGAAAATTATGATGCTATAGTTTTCTGTGATTTTAAATGTAAACAGATATATTGTGTTCACAAGCAGTAATTGATTATTGATTGAGAGTAGTACTTGCCATCATAGATTATTGTCTTTATTTTTATTGCTTTGTAATTATAACAAGTTTTTATAGATCTGAGTTAATGTTGCTTCATGACAGAAGCATTGTCTACGATTCTGTTCATAGTTTTCATACTGGTGCACTGAATTTTTATTTACTTATATTATTAATTTCCTTGAGGACTATACTACAGTATATACCATATTGTTTTTAAGCAAATGCTGAAATTAAGTATGATGAATTACATCTCATTTCTTCACCTACCAAATAAACTTTCCTGTGAAATCAAATATACCAAAGAAATTATCATTACACTCTTTATTTATATAGCTGTATAACCCAGTACATAGATCAGTGACTAAAATATACCTAGATGTTAGTATATTATTAGTAGCAAGATATTCCACTGAAAACCATAAAGTCATGATTTTGCTCTAAATACAGTACTCAAGCATACATAGGTGTATGCTTGAATTTTCTTATAAAGATATCCAGTTATGTGGTTTCAGATATTCATTGACAACCAGAGGACAACTAGAAATATCACTGTGCAGTATATTATTATAGATCATAGTTTCTCAGATATATATATTATAACATAGATAGGGATTTTTGCGTAATATAATGTAAGTCAGGGAGGAGCTACAAAGCTTGAAATTAGGTTGTGTATGGTATTTTCTCCACCTTGACAGATGTGACTGTAGACCAAAGTCTCTCCCATTCTATTGTACCCTGTGAAGAGCAGAGTTTGGTTGTGGCAGTTTGGCCTTTTTTTTTTTCTTTTTTTTTATGAGTGTGACACTGGGACAGGCAGAAACTGCCCTCATCAATAAAGGCCCAGGAAAATACCAAGACGGATGGAAGCATCACTGAGACGGATGAAGAGATCTGCAAAGAATTGAACAAGGAGTGTCAGTCAGTATTTACAATAGAAAATACCCCACCCCCTCAGATTGCAGAGATAGAAGCTCACGGGCCAGTATTAGAGAACATCAACCTTACAGCCTCAGAGGTATGCAAAGCGCTGATGGATTTAGATGTTCATAAAGCTACAGGTCCTGATGACATATCCCCTCATGTACTTAAAAAATGCGCAAACTCGATATCAGTGGCACTGGGTATCATATTTAAAAAGTCACTGGAGTCAGGGGAGATTCCAAGATGC
>JAXCGZ010007654.1:125000-145549 GCA_037179515.1 Halocaridina rubra
TGTCTTTCAGGAGGTGGTGGAGGTGGCTGCTGTAGTGGAGGAGGAGGTGGCTGCTGTGGTGGAGGAGGAGGTGGTTGCTGAAGTGGTGGTCTTTGTAGTGGTGGAGCAGCTGTCTGCTGTGGTGGTGATGGTCGAGGCACAAAAGGTTGTGCTACCTGTGGTTGTTGTAGTGGAGGTCGGTTAGGAAGTGGTGGTTGCTGAGGTGGTGATGGCGGTCGCAAAGGAAAAGCAGTAGGAGCTGGAGGAGGAGGAGGTGTCATTCCAATTATGTTGTTAGAGCTAGGATCAACTAAAGGTGGTGGGAAAGATGGTTGTGAAGGGGGCCCAAAGCGCTGTGAATTCACAAAAGTTGGTGAAGGTTGTGACTGGATTATGGCAGGGCCTAATACTTGTGGACGTGAGGAGAGCTGGGAAGTGTTTATAATAGATTCGGGTCGAGGCGATCCAAACCCATTTAAATCTACAGGTCTCTGCGGAAGAAGAGTCTGTGAAGGTTGCGTAAATGTTATTCCATTGCCTTGAAGACCACTGAAGTCTGGGCTAGATGGAGCAAACTGAGTGACTCGTGGAGGCTCCTGTAAAGAAATAAAATATTTAAGCCTCATATCCAGATACAGAATGATTTAAGTACTAACTATAAATATTGATTACAATTTATATATACAGTATTCCATTAGGAATAGAAGTCTCACGAGCTGAAGTAACGAGGTGTGCAATACAGTATATGGGTCTGCATTTGTATATTACAAACAAACCAAGGTATAACACACAACTGAAAGGGCCTGGAGTGGCAGCTTCTGACTCAAAGAGACACCTTATGGAGCTGCAAATCGGAAGAAAAGGACAGACAACTTTGAATAGGAGCAGCAGTAAAGGCCAAACTGCCACAACCAAACCCCTCCTTTTATATGGCATGAGAACCAGGGAAAGGCTTCCATCACCCAGGTATATATTTCATCCCTCAACACTACACACTTTTTTTCTACACCGAGAAATTATTCTCCGGCAGTCATATCTCGAAGACTTTTCCTTGTCGGAGACATTGAGAGCAACCCAGGGCCCAGCCACAAACATATGTCCCACACTAAGGTTCGGTTTCCTGCAACTTTTGCAGAAAATGGACACACTTCACCTGTACTACACTTGCTAATATGAAACATTATACAGATACCTGAATCTGCTCTCAATGCTCCCCATATCCTCCTTCATACCCATCCCCTACTGCTTCCTCACCTCTTCCTCCGAATCTTCCCATCCTTATCACACTATCAACAATCCCAACACCTCAACCATCATTACAACCTTCTAGTCCTTCTCCCCTCCCTACACCCCTCCTAACTCTTTCTCCAGCAGCACCTCATGCACACCTCACACACAACATCAGTATTCAACAATTCAACATGGATGGCATAAAAAAAATCACACCATCAAACAATACGATATTCACACTGCCATCTTACAAGAAACAAAACTACGTATAACACATAAAACACTCACATTCCATATCTACATCACCATTAGACAAGACCAGATAGGCAGTGGTGGATTCATCACTCTGGTACATGAATTCATTAAGTTTTTTTTTTACACCACTGCACACACAACATCCCTTCTCCTCTACATGACACTACCACTGAAACACAATCAAAGTTTGCAGTAGCAACATGTCAGACATAACACTCACAAATATATACATCCCTCCTCAGACGTTCCTGATAGCATCTAGCAACACTACAATTACAATACTTCACCATTATTCCAAACATTATCCTGGGTGGTGACTTCAAGATGGCCACTTGGCTAATTGACAACCATGACACGGATTGGTAATACATAACTTAAAATAAAACTTCTATATGACATTCACTAACACGCACTTATTTCCCATCAATAATATTTACTACCATCATCTTTAGACATCACCTCATCACTGACTCTCGCCCCCAGGACATCATGGGGGGTAATAAAAATCGCAGGTTCTAACCACCTTCCTATCATCATCACAAAACAAGTACTGCCTTAGCTGCCCACAGACATGTACACTATATTAAAAACAAACCAACTCGGAAACTTTCAGTAGTGACACACAACAACAATTTGAAACTACACGGCACTGCTGCCATCACAAACATTAATGATGCTGTACACTCTTTTAACACAATAATTCAAAAAGCATACAAAGAGCATATCCCTAGAGGTAGCAGAAAAAGATGCAGCCTCAAATGTACACTAGAACTTTAACACCTCATCAGCCAACGAGATACACTAAATATTCTCCAGCACCCACAAAGAGGATATTACTCAACAGATACAAGTACTTCATTCACAATGCAACTTTGAAATACTAGAACAAGAAACAATAATTACGAATGATTTTAATAATTGACCACAAAACAAACACTAACAAACTATGAAAAACTGAACAGCATCACACTGTCCAAGAGTAACACAACAAAATCACATGCTACTAAAACAAGACACTATGCCCTCCAATAAACAACAGATAAATACCCTCATCATAAATTTTTTTTCATACCAGTCATCTCCACCCCCACCACGACAACTGATGCATCATCGGACATAAGACAGTTCCTCACAGATCCACACTATGCACCTTTCACCAACCAGCAAAGAAAGCACATCATGAAAAACCTTAACCATTTATCCTCATATAATCATTGTACACCTTAGAAGCCAGGAACCACACTACAAAGAAGCTACTCATTAACATATCAAACAATAGCCATTCGCCCAACACAATATCCATCATCCGAAAGCATGGTGTCATTATGACTTTCCTCAAACCAAACATAAACCCTACACCACCCTCTTCATATCATCTCATTACACTATGCATTCCCTCCAAATTCACTGAACGATTAATACTGCAAAAATGTCACCTTACCTTCCTTTAGCCTAGTTACAACATGGTTTCAAGCCATTACACTCCATAAACACCATTCTTATAGACACGTCAAAGAGCTTTTCATGGATTAAAATCAGCTAGGCCAGTACACTGGACTCTTCTCGTCACATTAGACACAAGTAAAGACTGTGAAACCATCCTCTGCCTAGACATCACAAAGAAGATTTGAACACAAACATGCACAGTAACTCAAAAAGATAGCTAACCAACTATCTCGCAGGCAGTTTTGCACTTAAATGCCGGTCAGTTTTGAATCATCTAACCATTACAAATGTAGTCCCTCAAGGATCCATCTTATCACCCCACACTCTTAATCTGTACATGCACAGTTTACCCCCACCATTTATCCAAAGTGCACATAGCTCCCTATGCAGATAACGTAACACTCAGAGGTACACACTGAAAAAGCAAATACAGCTTCAGACCTTCTCCAGCCGTACCTTGATACACAACAAGAAAGTTTACCATAAACAGACTTAAATTAGCTTCCAGCAGATCCAGAGTTATTCTCCACACAATATGGACAGCAGAACTCTTGTCATATTCCACACCTCACCACAAACAACATCCTCATTACTAACACACATGCAAGATCCATTGTATAATACAGGATACATCAGTGTCATTTGCACATGTCACAAGTTATTTCCTTCAGGCCACTTGACTATGCAACATTTGGATACAATAAAGAAACTACCATAACAGTATACAAACAATGTATGTGCTCAGTGATGGCATATGTAAGCCCTGCTTGAGTTTCAAACCTCAGTTGGCTCATTTGTGATGGGCGTATAAGTGTCTGTGGCAAGCTGGTGGTTCTCATTTTGGTGGTGATGATGATGGAAAGGTGGTCTGCCTAATATATTGTCCCATGATGTCGTACGGGTAATATTTGGTGAACAGAAGGTGATGTCTGGAGATGATGGTAGGAAGTGGGCTTTCTGGGGAATATGCATAGATGAATATATGAAAATGTTTTTCTGTTTGATTTTGTATTCCTTGTCCTTTGTTCATGGCAGGGTTGTCATCAAACCAAGTGGCCATCTTGTCTATGAAGTTAATGAATATATGCACCGGGGTGATGATGCTACTGCTATCGACTCATCTTGTCTAATAGCGGTGAAGTAATAGAATGTGTCTGTTTTGTGTGTTCTATGTAGTTTTATTTCTGGTAAGATGTTAATGCGCATATTGTGCTTTGGATGTAGTATTTGTCATTATTTATTTGGTATTTATGCCATCAGTGTTAAATAAAAGAATATTAACGATGTCGTGTGTGCAATGTGTCACGTGCTGCTGATGGGTGGTTAGGAGGGAGTGTGGGTGAAATGAGGCAATCATAGAAGGTCGTAATGATGATGGTTGAGGTGAGTGTTGGGGATGTTGATGGTGTTCAAAGGATGGGCAGATTTGGGGGATGGGATGAGGATGCATTAGGGGATGGCTTTGAAGGAGGGTGTAGGGAGCACTGTGAGTAGATCCAAGTATTTGCATAATGTTTCACGTTCCCAAGTATTGTACAGGTCAAATGGGTCTAGTTTCTGCATGAGTAGCTGAAAACTAAACCTTTAGTGTGTCGGTTCCAAGTGATGGGTGTGAAGCTTGTGGGACATGTGTTTGTGACTGGTTCTAGGTTGCTCTTGATGTCTCTGGCTAGTGGAAAATTTCGAGAAATGACTGCCAGAGAGTCATTTTTTAGAGTGGGAAAAATTGTGTTGTTGTGTGTGTTGAGATTGCTCAGGTGACTGAAGCCTCTCTCATGTTTTCGTGCCTTGTGAGGAGTAGGCTTCGATTGTGGTAGTGTGGCCTCTTTTACTACTCCGTTACTTTAGATTCTGCTGTTTTGTTTTTGACAGTGGTTTTTCATATCCTCGCGGTCATCCCCTTCAGGGGTTGCATTCTTTATATATACTGGGGCCTACTTTTACCCGTATTTTTTGTTTCAGGTTCTCCTTATTTTTTAGTCATATTCTATGGGAGTTAATGCTACTTGCTTATATCCAAGAAGATTTTCTATTTTATATGTTCCTAGCATTTATTGATGATTTTTCTTTGCTCTTAGCCTTGTGTATGTTTCTTGAGTGGTCCAAGGTTTTGTTTTGTTTTTGTTTTTTTAATAAAATCAGCCTTCAGGTTTAGTGGTTGTTTATTTACACATTTTTCTATTTGTTTTTTTCTCTCAACATTTTGTGTTGGCACATTCTTTCACCTATAATGGCCTCCCTTTCTTGCCCAGACTTCAGTACTTGTGTTTCAGGTTCTCAGTGGGAGGTTGTTCATTTTCATATTTTTTTTTTTTTTTTTTTTGGCCATAGTGCCACATAAGTCACAGTGAATTTGTTATAAGAGATGCTAAGTTCACTGAATGGGCTAAGGAAAGTAGATTTTGTGCCCCTCTTTTGTTTATCTATATTTAAGTTGAGGTCATTGTCATACCTTGGGTCATCGTCTTCCAAAGCATTTCCATTTCATATTTGGGGAATTACCTTGGATATTTTACTTTCATTTTGAATTCAAAGCCTCTATTTCTTTGGGTCCTTTTGGGGGTGTTTGATTTTTCTTACTTACCTTTATGCAGATGGGATGCTAATGCTCATGGTTTTGCTTTTTGTGACTTTTACCTTGGGATTATACCTTTGTCTGTAGAATTGGTTTATTTGGTGGCATCCAACAATTTTGTCTTTGGATACTGCAGACTCCCTACCTTCAATGAAAGGTAGATGGCTATTAGGTAAGAGTTTGGTTTTTGGGGCCCAATTCTTTCAACTCTAGAATCGTTTCCACATATGGTAGAGGGTTGACTACTTAGTTTTTTCTTTTTCTTCTTTTCTTTGGGTATATTAAAGGTCGGTTGGCCCTTTTCCATCTCTTGATTGGTTTAATTGTTTGGGTAAGATCTTATCAATTTAAATTAAATATTGAGCTGATTTTTTTTATGCTTTTCCTGAATTTCAGGGGCATAAGTAACATCCTTAATGGCGCACAAAGAATAACAAAGAAGACTGCATATTTCCCTGGATAGATATTCAAAGTAGAGACCAAGAATTCAAAGTGATATTAAAGACTCACAGCTCCAAGACAATACACAAAATACCCAAAGCTCTGGAGGATGCTGATCCAAAGCATGAATATGGTTTCACCTTGCATATGTTTATATGAAACAGAGGGTGTATGCCTAGCTTTTTCCTCCTTTTATTCAAGTGACTTACTATCTCCTACAGTTGAGCCACCATAATTCATGCTGCACTATACAGGAGAGGAACATCTAATGAAAAAACTAAGCCACGAGAACCAACGTCTAACCAAGAAGAGAAGGATTTTTATGGGAAAAGGACTGGCCAAAAGAAAAACTGGCAAAAAAAAATTCAGAAGGACAAAATCATCAAACCTCATGTTTAATTATATATAAAAAATAAAAATAAAAATAGCAATACCCTAGAGCGCTCATGGGATATAAACACTACTAGAAATAGAGAAAATTCAGCAAATTAATGTTAGGAAAACTTTTAACAAAGTCTTCTTGGAATTAAGACAAAGAAGGAAAGTGCCAACATTCACATAGTATCCCAGGAAGGAATCTATCCAACAAACCAAGCAGCAGCAACTCCTATAGAACATGACCAGTGACTAAGGAGAGCCTGAAACAATAAATATGGGTACAGGTGGGCAATAAAAGCTATTAAGACTGCAAATCCTGTAGGGGTAGCCATGGGGGAGAAGAACAACCTGTCACAAGTACAACTACCTAAAAAAAAATACAAGTTACCCAACAATAGCAAGCAGAGCCAATAACGAACAGGCAGGCACACATGTAGGCAGTTAGGAAACTAGTTAGCAGAAGCTAAAATAAAAAAAAATTGGCAAATTCTAAGCCAAATACAAATTTAGGTTGATACAGGAAATTTCGCTAAATATTAGAACACTGTTACAAGGACCTGGCAAGGGTAGATCAACCCCCATCAGATAGGGTATTGACAAAGGATGGAACCATTTCTAGAAACAGTTCAGCCAGGGAAAATAGCCTCTTTGTTTTAAATTTTTGCCTTTACTTAACTCCATTCACTATTGATAAATATAGTATTAAACTTACAAAAAATAACAATTTCATGAGATTAATCTCATTACTGGATAAGGGTATTATAAGATTAGATAGTCTACATAAGATCCCTTTGCAGTATAATTCTGAATATTGTCTGAATAATAATATTCTTTTTTAATATGCAAGTATGCAGAATATTATGTGAAAAGACTGTCATGTTGGCTAAGTTAATCTGCAGTACTGTTTTAAATGCAAAATATTGATGCACTACTAACATTTCAGGGGTTTGGTCATTCCTCCCTCACTGGATTCGTTCTTGCTCTACATACCAGGTGGAATATAAAGTTATTCTATTGCTTTAGTGTTTTTGGTTTGAATGTTCCTGCACAGTTCCTAACTTTGACGTTAGAAGGTGTCACCTTGAACAATAATATATATACTGCTATAATCTCACTGAGGCCAACTGGTAGACCATAACAGAAAAAAATATTGGGGGCAGCAGGGCTTCATCGATGTCTCCCCATCCTTTCCCATCCATGAAATGTTTTATGACGAGAAAAAAAAATCATGGAGGATGGTACTGCCAGGCCATAGCTTCCCTATCCCTTTTAGTCAGTTGTTAGGATATACAAAAATTGCAAACAAGGTATGTTTCTCCCCCACCACATTGGTTATATTGTTGTTGTTTGTCCTTTTATGTGTCACTATTAATTTCCATTTGAATGGGGATAGATACAGACAAGTTGGAACTGGGAACCAAAGCTGGATGCCCTTCTTAGCGCCTCTTGGTAGGCTTAAATACGGGTTTGTCATTTCCTGAGTTAAGTGCTCTTAATCACTGCGCTGCTACCATATATGTACTGTGTGTCATAACTTGTATGACACACACACATTATGTATGTGTGTGTGTGTGTATATATATATATATATATATATATATATATATATATATATATATATATATATATATATATATATATATATATATATATATATATATATAAAATAAAATCTACATTTTATATAAAACTTACTGGTCTGTTCACTGTTGGTGGTACGAGGATGTCATTGCTCTGTGGTGGAAGTGGACGAGGATTGAATGATAGGGAATTATCAATAAATTGTGGTACTGGTTCAATCTGGTTCTGAAAAGAGGGATTGTAATGAGAATGATAAATACATAATTGTGTAAAGTTTTAAAGCAATAGGAATAAATGGTTCTACAATATATCCAATATTTCAAGAATAACGTCTCTCAGACATCAAATTTCATGCTAACTTGTAACATTAACATCCTACTGAAAACGAATTTTCTAAAATAATAATTTTTTTTTTATCAGATGTATCATGTATCTGGTGTACAAATACATTAAGCACTTGGATGGCCAAAGATTAGTTAAAGTTGGATAAATAGATTTAAGGTGCAGTAATGAGGGTCAGGGTCGATGTAAACACTTCACTTCCAGGGTATCTAGAATTCCTGCCTAGTCGAGAGTGCTTCAGGTTCCTTCTGCTGCTCTCCATGGTCAATTACTTAAGGCCTCCGTAAGGTAGATAATTCAGTGACAAAGTCTGGTCATTATCCTCATGCCATTCCTACACTTTAAGCTGGTATAGCTTGCAAAACTGACACCTCCCAACACAGTCACTCACATGAAGCCATGACTCACAAAGTGACATCTTTAAAAGTAACAGTGCTAGAATTCCCAGTGATCTGATGATAAAAAAAAAAAAAGCCAGTTTTTTGACTGCTATGCATCCTTTGAAGCACTCACGTGATTTCTATATTTTTTGCCGTTTTCTGAGTCACTATGAATCCCTTTTCGAAGGGGGGTGGACAAAGACGGCTTGGAGCTGGGGAATTATCACCCTGCGGTAGGCTTGAGCATGAGTCTGTCACTTCCCGAATCAAATGCTTTAGTCTAACCAATTACTGCTTTGCATCCCTTGAAGTCGTCTTATGAGCATAATACATAAACATGGATATTGTACTCTACTTCTACTGTTTTCATTCATAAGTTGCATATCTAAAATATGATGCATCAAAACATTTCTTCATATGATAAAAGTATACTCTTGTTGGCTTTTATTAAAAAAAAAGCATCTTTATTTACAACAGCTTTTAATTTTTCTCTCCTTCAACCAAACAAGAGGGATATTTACAACCAGGGGAAAAGCTTCTCCTGTTTGGTAGTCCTTAATATAACCCAATTGTTCATATAGAATATTACAAATTGAATGCTAGTGACATACATGCAGAGCAGCGGTAGCACTGTGGTTAGTGCTATATATATATATATATATATAATATATATATATATATATATATATATATATATATATATATATATATATATATATACAAACTAGTTATGTTAGTAAATAACTAATGGATACATACACACATATTATATATATATATATATATATATATATATATATATATATATATATATATATATATATATATATATATATATATATATATATATATATATATTATATATATTACACCTTGCTCTATCTTTTCTCATCATACAAACGTCCCCTCATCCTATGACTCAGTCTCATATAAATTGCCATTCTCTCTCTCTCTCTCTCTCTCTCTCTCTCTCTCTCTCTCTCTCTCTCTCTCTCTCTCTCTCTCTCTCTCTCTCTCTCTCTCTCTCTCTCTCTCTCTCTCTCTCTCTCTCTATATATATATATATATATATATATATATATATATATATATATATATATATATATATATATATATATATATATATACACACACACACACATATTTTTATACATACATATATATATACACACACACACACACATATATATATATATATATATATATATATATATATATATATATATATATATATATGTATATATATACATATATATATATATATATATATATATATATATATATATATATATATATATATATATATATATATATATATATATATATATATATATATTTATATATGTGTATGTGTGTGTGTATATATATATATATATATATATATATATATATATATATATATATATATATATATATATATATATATATATATATATATATATATATATATATATATATATATATATATATATATATATATATATATATATATATATATATATATATATATATATATATATATATATATTATTTACATACATATTATTAATATTATTATTATTATTATTATTATTATTATTATTATTATAATTATTATTAATACCGCTGTTACATCACCACATATATAAAAGAGATGCTAAGACTTAAGAGGAGAGTCCAAATTTTTTTTTATATGGCTCCGAGACTCGGAAAACACGAGTAATCCTCTTTCCACTAAAACAACTATGTGAGTGCAGAAAAAATGTGCAACCTGCCTTTCTATATTAAGATACAATTAGCCATATCAATAATTTATCTGCACGTAGCCTTATATATACCTCATAATAGATGTTGATATTAATGAAGGGAAGAGTAAAGACTTCAAAGCATTAATATCATAACACTCCCCTCGTCACGTCGAAATGTCTGTGAAAGATATGAATTCCCTATGTTCCGGTTTTACGTCACGGACTCCCTTTTCTACTAAGGGCTAGGACGGTTGCTTCCTTGCGTAGGACTTGTTTTGGCAGATGTAATCCTTACCTTGAGTGCATGCCCTTGCTAACCTCAGACCGTGACGGGTCGCGAACCCTCGACCTGACGCCTCAGAGTCGCGGACGCTACCGCTTGAGCCACAGTGACTACATATGAATTCCCTATGTACAAAATTATGTGTTGTACAAATGTCCAGAAAGAGTGTGTGCAAATTAAATTAATCTTAATTCTTTAGATGCCCAGTTCTCTGAAGTTTGTCGTATTTAAAGAGAAACTCAGATATATACTCTATCTATATATTAATACTTCCTGACATCGAAGCGAGGTCGAGATCTTGTCAACTGAGGACCTGAGAGTGAGTTACCTGTTGTTGCAGGAACTGATTAGCTGGGATGAGGAAGGGCTGAGGAGGAGGTCGAGGTCTGGTGCGAGGGCGTGAGAACAAGGGCCTGAACCCTCCGAAAAGGATCCTGGGCGGCGTTGGCAGCTGGGGAAGACGGAACTGCGCCCTCACCACCACCGTCGCTAGGCCCACCAAGATCAGGAAGCGGACAACCTGAAGAAGGGAAAAAAAATGGTTAAGGTGAATGATTACGGCGGAAGCGAAACAATAAATTCATCTCCACATTTTCTCACAAATAAGACTAATGATTTATCATTGCCCAAAGTGTCATATGGATTACTAACATATAGAAAAAAATATTTGGCATTAAATATAATACATTTATATTCCGGTTTTACATCACAACTCCCTTTTCTATTAAGGGCTAGGGCGGTGCCTTCTTCCGAAGGACTGGTTTTGGCAATGGGAGCATTACCCTGAGTGAATGCCCATTCTAACCTCAGACTATGGCAGGTCTCGAACCGACGACGTGACGAATCAAAGTCGCGCGAGCTACCAACCTGGCCATGGGACCACAGAAATAATGCATCTCTATATCACCTTCATTATAAAAAATATTTGGAGTAATTTCTGGGTAGGGATATACAAACTCTATTGGCGTGAATTAGCTAATAACAAATAAATGAATACATAAATCAAACATATCAAATATTTTAAGAGGTTACTTACCAAAATGATACTTATATCTTATATTGAAAATGATAATTACATTAGAACTTAATTTTAAAAAATGAATTATTCTGTCATACTCCCCATGAAATTCAATTGCATAACCACCATTTTTTTTGCCATTTCAAGTGCCACTATTAATTCCCATTCGAATGGGGGTGGAAATAGATAGATTGGAGCTTGGGGAATGAAGGCTGGATGTCCTTCTCAACGCAACCTGGAGAGCTCGAACACGGATATGTTACGCTCCAAGTTTAATGCTGCAATCGCTTCGCTACCGCGGTCTTCTGTGAAGCCTAAAATTATTCCACGTGGTAATGAAATTAATTCATAAAACACACTTAAGCGATGCATAATAGACACTTGAATATCATAATACACGAAAATAAAAGAAAAACTGTTCCGTACCTGTATTTTAAATTAAAAACAGCAGTATCAATCAAAATATTCAGTGTCCCCCCTTCTTAACATGTAAGGAATCCAGATAGCCTCTAACTTGTCTTGGTGGAATCACATAATCCAAGTTTCTAAATCTACATCTAAAGATATTGGAGGTTCTATATCGTTATCGTCATGACTATTCCTCTTTACAATGGCTTCAAGTCTATAAAGGCCTTATCCGTCCCTGCTTAGAATACTGCTCGCACATCTGGGGCGCTTCTTCATATACTTATCTCCTTGATAGGGTTGAATCTCAGGCAATCAGGCTCATTTATTATCTTTATCTTACTTTTAATCTAGGTTCTCTTTCTCTCCGCCGTAGAGCTATTATTCCTTTCTCTTTTCTATTGCTACTACTTCCATCGCTGCTCTGATGAGCTGGCAAGTTGCATTCTTCCCCCACTGCCAAGGCCACGTGACACTTGAAAAATGGCCTCGTCTCACAGGTACGTGTGGAGATTTGTAGCTCGCGGATTGGTCGGTGCAGCAACTGCTTCTTTCCATCTACTTCTAGACCCTGGAATGCTCTTCCTCCTTCTGTCTTTCCTAATTCTTATAACCTATATTCCTTCAAAAAACGGAGTTATCGTTATCTCAGGGCCTAATCCTGTCATATCTCTATGTCTTCAGTATTTCGAATGTTCTTTTAGCCTGTCCTTTTCCTATTGAGTATCATTACCTCATTTCTACCTTGTCCTTAATCTTCTACTTTTTATTCGTCTTACTGTTTTCTTTGTGCCCGGGCCTTCATTGATGAGGGCTATTTTCTTGCCTGTCCCGGTGTCACACTCATAAAAAAACATAATAAACTCATAAAACCTGGTACTGTCACGAGAATGGTTAACTCCAATTTAGATTATAAATATAAGTAAATTATATATATATATATATATATATATATATATATATATATATATATATATATATATATATATATATATATATATATATATATATAATATATATATATATATATATATATATATATATATATATATATATATTATAATTATAAATATATAGGCCTATGGAAACGTTTCTTATGCTAAACACTAATATTTCTAATCTAAATAGCTCTGAGAGTACATACATCACATTACAGTCTCTCTCTCTCTCTCTCTCTCTCTCTCTCTCTCCTCTCTCTCTCTCTCTCTCTCTCTCTCTCTCTCTCTCTCTCTCTCTCTCTCTCTCTCTCTCTCTCTCTCTCTCTCTCTCTCTCTATCTATCTATCTATCTATCTATCTCTTGCTGTTCTATATCCTATACATTACTTATCAATTTTTTTTTTAGCCAAAAAACCCTAGATAGATGCTGCTGAAGATGATTGATGACAAACATTATAGCGACAAGTTTACATATTTACAGGACTAAGTAAATCTACATATATAGGGAATAAAAAAAATCACTGAAGTGTGTCAGAAGTCCAGACTCACATATAGCAAAGGAATTTATGCGATTTTTTTTCGAAGGAAGCTTCAAATCATTTCTTACCATGACAACGGTAACTTCCGCGTCATGGGACACCATCATACAATAAATCATGTAGAGACTGAAGAGACGTCAAATGAGTCTAGCTGGGTGATTAATACGGCCTTCAAAATAAAATCCTTAACCTGGGCGACACCTCCATAAATTAAAACTTTGGCCTTCTTTCTGATCACCGACGAAGCGACCTCATGAGGCAACGCAACGGAAGGAACAGAAACGATGGATCGGATGGATGCTTGGATCCTGTTTTACGTCAAGAACTCCCTTTTCAACCAAGGGCTAGGACGGTTGCCTTTTAGCGAAGGACTTGTTTTGGCAGATGTAATCGTTACCCCCGAGTGCATGCCCTTGCTAACCTCAGACCGTGACGGGGCGCGAACCCTCGACCTGATGCCTCAGAGTCGCGGACGACGGTTTGAATGACAGCGAAATAAAGCACTCAAGAGACAGGCTAGATAATGAGAATTAAAGGAAGAGAGAAAAGTGTATAATTAGAGGGAGATTAATACAAATACAATGAAAAGTTGAAGAAGCAAAACAAAGAAAACGAAAGTTAAAAGGGAGGAGTTGCTGTTAACTATCAAATGAACAGAAAACTAACAAAGGAGGGCAGTTTAAAGAAGAGGAAAGAAGAGAGAAGGGAATAAAGGCTGAAGAAGAAGAATGTAAAAACACTGATAAAGAGGGAAGATATATTAGACAATAAGGAAAATTTAAGAAAAAAATTTGCCAAGGAAAAGATAGAACTGATATAAAGGGTTCAATTCGAGGTTCTAAACAGTACGAAACAAGAAGTCAAGTTTTATCACTAATGTAACTAGCAATATAACGCAAATAATATCAACACTCACAACACGATGACTTTACACTAATTTTTTCAGAGCACCGAATCGGAAGACAGTGACTGAAAAATTTACTTTTAAAATCCACTTTTCTGAAAAGTTATTTTGAAAAGTCTCATGGCCAAACCTCATTATAGGTCGTATGTAATTAAACATAGTACACGCAAGTGAAGAGGATAAGAGTAGACTAATGAAGAGGAAGATGTAATGAGGAGAAAGAGGCAGAATAAAAGGGCATAAAAGGAAGTGCCATTTCACTGAAGTTAGGAGCAGCCGAACCCATTAGGGCATGACAAACTTCCGAGTCTCATAATCGTTAGTTAGACTATACGAGGTGAATCTCCGCTTCAGAAAAGAAGAAGAAGAAGAAGCCATGACCCTTCCACGGCTGATTCAAAGTTTAAATTGATTTCCTTTCCGCCTTTCACGTATATTGGAGAGAGGGTTGGTTTCACCTTGGGATGGGTAAGCATAAGACAGGAGCTGAAGACTGTATATCTTATTCTGAAGGTTTGCTTCTTGATTTATCTTAGCGAGTGAAGTGTTTAAGACAAGTAATTGTCCAATTTTCACATTTTTTCTCTCTTTCTTTTATAATATTTTTTTTTTATTATTAATTTTATAATGGGGAAATGAATTCAAATGTAAATAGTAGACAAAGTTTTGTTCCTTAAACAGTGTAAGCGTAGAAGACATAATGTAACGATTGTGGCTGTCGGTTTTTATTTTAGACCAGTGCTGCTGAATGTGGTGGTCCGTGAATCGGAGCACGTCCCCAAGCCACCGTCGGCTGGTCCACGCGAAAACTGTACTCCAAAAACTAGATATCCTTTTTAAAACTTGATATAACCGTCTTTGATTTATAAGTTATTTTATGGCATATATATATATATATATATATATATATATATATATATATATATATATATATATATATATATATATATATATAATTCGAGGTTCTGAACAGTACGAAAGAAGTCAACTTTAAATAGGTAATAGTAAAATAAAGCAAATTTTTTCCACTAATTTTTTCAAAGCACCGAATCGTAAGACAATGACTGAAAAATTCACTTCAAAATCCGCTATTCTGAAAAGTCTCATGACCAAACCTCATTATAGGTGGTATGTAATTAAACTTAGTACACGCATGTGAAGAGGAAAAGAACAGTCTAATGAAGAGGAAGATGTAATGAGGAGAAAGAGGCAGAATAAAAGGGCATAAAAGGAAGTGCCATTTCACTGAACCGCGTCAGATGCGTTTATGAAATCCATTTGTGTATGTCTAGCTAACTAACAATATGCTATCCTAGCTTTACACTGTTTAAGAAATCAGGCCTAACTGCTTCAAACTCTAATGTAATGAGAACTGAAGAGAGTGCAAGTTTTGGTCCTCAGTAGCAGTTGCGGACCTTCAGGAAATAGAGATCGAAAGAGATCAAGGGATAAACGTATTGGTAAATTTGTCCCCGAAAATGCATAAATATGGCATAGTAAGGACAGCTAATATATTCTTACTAAACATTAGGTTCCCTTCAGGCACATAGACAAGGAAATGTTCAGAAATATTTATGTGACTTATGTAAGACCAAAGCTGTGATTTTAAGATGAAGACAGGCTGGTTTATGCTTTTGTAATTACATTTTTATCGTCTGGCAGTTTTTATATTACTCCATTTTTTCATCTGAAAGCCTGTGATTTCATTTTATTTCCTTTAGGAATATGCAGCGACCTTTTGGAATCCACACATTAAAAAGCCTTTAAATAAATTGGAAAATTTTCGATGGCATATTACGAAACTGATAACATGTAGATATAAGTAATTTCAGTTATGAGAAATGGCTTAGGACCATCACTCGAAATTAGAGGGAAGATTTTTTTTTTGGGGGGGATATGGTATAAAGCTTTTTAAATTCCTTCATGGTGTTGACAGAGTGGACAAGGAGCGATATTTTGATATGGATGCCACTAGAACCAAATATCACTGTCTGAAGCTTCGGAAAAAAAAAAAAAAACTTTGCAAAATGTAAAAAAGTACTTTTTTAGTGTAAGAAATATTGACAAGTGAAACTATTAAAGTGAGGAAGTAGTAAATGCAAAATTTATTCATAGTTTTAAGGATAGATATGACAAGTGCCAGTGAGTAAGCAATGATACTGATTAGGAGACGTGGACTTTGGATATGTGGGTAGGTAGATAGGTGAGTAGGTAGGAAGGTAGGTAGGGGTATTCCTCGCATATAGGACCATTATAGTTAAAACCATTATAGTTAGTACCCTTGCTCCTGTACTAAGTCTGTTTTGTTAATCTCTATAAAAGTAATAATTGCATCTTTGTTTCGTTGAAGATTAAAAGAAAATCTAGATCTAAAAAAATAACTTGATTGAAAATTCGTTTGATTATTTTGTTTATGTATTGGAGACCACGGTAGCCGAGTGGTCCGAGTGCTTGACAGGGAGTTGACACTTGACAGACCCGCGATCGAACCCACCGAGGGGTGCTAGGAGGGGCATTCAGCCTGTGTCCTCCTCCATATTGAGGACTAATAGTGACACCGATATTAATATTAATTTATTTATTATTCTTTATAACATGTTTGTTTACTAAGTGTGGGAATTTTTACAAATTATTGTTCGATACTTTTAATTTGCAATATTTTCATAAGTCACGTCTGCTCTTCGTTACTCCTGACAACTAAGTAAAGTTCTCGGTAGAAAGCAAAAGAAACTTTTGCGGGTTTGATAAATGTTTAGGTTAATGGGGTTTTGTTCTCTATTATTTCCTTGGGAAATTTTGGTTGGGTAATTTTTGACGGGGGGGAGGAGGAGAGGTGGAAGGCAACACGTTTGTAATAAGCTCTAATGTGTGTTTATGTCCATTGTGAGTACCTCGAGGCTTCTTAAACATGGCGTGGTTCACTTCCTGTTGTTTTCCCCGAGTTGTTACCTGAACATTTTAGCTCAGAAGAGGTGACATATTGATGATAAGGAAATGTGGAAGGTCAAAAAATTTAAATTTTTTTTCAAGGATTTTTTTTTTTGGGGGGGGGGGGTTGGGGGTTGGGGATGGTGTATTGTAGGGTATATTTTCCTCAAAATTACTCGATATCACTTTTTTTTCCTGAGCCATTCTGTGTGTGGTGATCACCAGTCTTTTATTATTATGTCTGTGTAGATTTGTTTACAAGGTTGCAACAAGCAGTATATTACATGCAAAATTAGAAGTTAATAAGGTCATAAAGGAGGAAGGCAAGAATACTTCCTCCTTGTCCCCCCCCCCCCCTTGCGTGTCGTAAAAGCCGACTAAATGGGCGGGAGCGAGGGGGCTAAGAATCTTCTTCATTATTTTTCCCACAAAGCCCGCAAAAAGTGGGAGTATTTTGTTTTGATTCAGCCACCCCCCTTACAAGGGGAAATATGGCTATTGTATATAAACATAGAAGTAAAAGTTAAACATGGAATTTAATTCAGGTGATCAGGAGCGCTTTGAAAGGTAAAATATTTCAAAAACAATATATCTAGAACAGGGGTTCTCATACTATGTACGAAATAACTGTTTTAGAGATGTGCCTCCCAAGCTATGTTAGTCTTGATATCTGGCATTCTCTAGAGAGCCAGGAACCCTTGGCAATTTTGCCTCACATTATCCGAAATGTCATTATTCAATTTACATCCAAATTCAAAACCTTTATTTCCATTTACACAAAGGTTATCCAGTTACAAATGTTAAAAATTACAAGTAAGAAAAATAAATAAGTAAGAGAAAAGCAGAAGTTTAGATGAGGAAATGATAATAATAATAATAATAATAATAATAATAATAATAATAATAATAATAATAATAATAATAATAATAATAATAATAATAATAATAATAATATCAGTAATATCAATAATATAATAATAATAATAATAATAATAATAATAAATTAGAACATTAGTCAAAAGCTTCTTATTAAACTGCCTGAAATACATACATATATATTATATATATATATATATATATATATATATATATATATATATATATATATATATATATATATATATATATATATATATATATATATATGCGTGTGTGTGTGTGTGTGTGTGTGTGTGTGTTTGTGTGTGTGTGTTTGTGTGTAAATACACACACATACATACACACACACACACACACACATATATATATATATATATATATATATATATATATATATATATATATATATATATATATATATATATATGTATGTATATGTGTCTATATATGTATATATATATATATATATATATATATATATATATATATATATATATATATATATATATATATATATATATATATATATATATGCATGTATATGTGTCTATATATGTATATATATATATATATATATATATATATATATATATATATATATATATATATATATATATATATATATATATATATATATATATATATGTATGTATATGTGTCTATATATGTATATATATATATATATATATATATATATATATATATATATATATATATATATATATATATATATATATTATTTCCACACACACGCAGATTTGTTGCTAGCGGACTGGTCTGTGCAGAGACTGCTTCTTTCCATCTACCTCCAGACTCTGGAACTCTCTTCCTCCTTCTGCCTTTCCTAATTCTTGTAACCTATCTTTCTTAAAAAAAAAAAAAAACCCGGATCTATCGTCATCTCAGGACCTAATCTTGTCATATCTCTAGGTCCTCAGTACTTCGACTATTCTTTATGTCTGTCCTTTTCCTATTGTGTATCATTACCTCATCTCTACCTTGTCCTTAACCTTTTACTTTTTCTGCGGCTGAATATTTTCTTCGTGCCCTGGCCTTTATTGATGAGGGCAATTACCTTGCCTGTCCCGGTGAGACTCATATATATTCATATATATATATATATATATATATATATATATATATATATATATATATATATATATATATATATATATATATATATATATATAATCTGTGTGTGCATATACATACACATACATATATACGAATAAATACTCGTGCACGCATATATATATATATATATATATATATATATATATATATATATATATATATATATATATATATATATATATATATATATATATATATATATATATATATATGCATGCATAAATTTATACTAACACACATATAAATACATACATATGAACATGTTTTTGATATTGGTAAAATTGAGTATAAGCTACTGAGTGGAAAGCGTGACCACTGTATTGTTAATGGAGTACATCATAGAGGATGTTCTACATGTATATAGGGGGACGGAGAAGGATATGAAAAAAAAAAATTACCAGAAGAATAACGATCATTTTACAGGTAATGAAAACTGGAGAACTTTTAACAACAAATCTGCAGAAGAGATATGCGAAATATTTGGTGAGACATCTGACTGGATTGTTAGCCGCTGCATGCCGTCTACAACAATAAGAATTATTAACATAAGAGAGAATTGGTTCAGTAATGAATGTAAAGGGGGGTTTACACGGTTAAACGGTTCGTCGAACGCGGTTCGACAGACAAGTGTTTGAAGTGATGTTCGAACGTGTGAACGGGGTATTTGGTTGTTGAACACGGAACGTGTTCGACAACCAAATACCCCGTTCACACGTTCGAACATCACTTCAAACACTTGTCTGTCGAACTGCGTTCGACGAACCGTTTGACCGTGTAAACCCCCCTTTAGATCCCAATATATTCCACAACTTTGTGTGAGGGATATATCTAAGTTTTAAGAACAGGATTTAAAGTAGGAAAAGTCACACATCAGGAGATGTGTGAAAAACTGAACAAGGAATTTTCAATCGATAGTTGCAGAGGAGACAACTCCATCCCCATACATTGCACATATGAGAAAACATGGGCCAGTGTTAGAGATCATCATCTTTTCATCTGTAGCAGTAGTCAAAGTGTCTACGGAGTTATATGCTTGCAAATATAAAGGCCCTGATAATATATCCTTTAAGTACCCCCCAAAATATGTGCTGAACCATTATCAATAGCGCTAGGCAGTAAGAAGCCTAGGACAATTTCTCGTGAGCACAATTACGCTCACACAAATAACTAAAAACAAACACATGCAC